>VZTL01006005.1:0-38657 GCA_013400535.1 Scopus umbretta | reverse complement strand
GAAGTACCAAATCCCTTCTTACAGTCAGTGGTGGATTGTTTCTTACAACATGGGTATGGGACAAGAGAACACTTTATATGTAATATTCTTATGTTAAAAGTGGGAAGACAAAGGCCTTGCAATATTAAGTAACTTGTGTAAGATTGCAGAGTATCTTCTACTGCAGCAGAATTCAGAGCAAGCCTCGTTTAGATCATAACAAAAGACAATATTCCAATGATGTTTTGTCTTTATCAACTTCTTTAGCATCCAGCCTTGTCTCTTGCTCTTATGTAAAGGCTGGCTAGTTGCTGCACTTTTTTCATCCATGACAGACTTTTGTCAAGTATCTCGCTGATTTTCCCAAATTGATGTGCGGCTGCTCTGCTTCTTCCCTTTTCCATTAATGCCAGACTCTTTTGCCCCAGTCTCTCCTATGAGGGAATCCCATGTCATCTTTCTGATAAAAATGGACCAGAACAATGTACAACGTTTTGTGATTATTTTTTTTTTACTGTCACCTAAAAAGCATCATCAGTTATAAACTGTTATCAGGAGGGCTTGGTGACTGAGGGAAATTAATCTTCTTTTTCTTTTTTTAATTTTTTTTTTTTTTTTATTCTACTAACTACCCTAGAAGACAGTGAAAACATTTAAAATGCATTGCTAGTATCAAGCTTCCATGCAGATAATTGCTGTAGTTGCCTTTGGGAATGGGAGAGAGGCTTATTCAAGCCAACATAAATCACGAGTGAGATGCCCATGAGATAATCTTACTTGAAATATATAACTGTATCCAAGAATGTCTGCTTCTCAGCACTGAATGTAAACTGCTTTCAAATTCTGACAGTATTAGCCTGCTTACTCTCACCATCCTTTTTTCCATGTCACTTTAAAAAAATTATTTCACTGTGTATTTCCACCTTTATTTTGAATGTTTGTCATTACTGTTATGATATGGCCGTGGGAAGGGAGAAGAAAGGAATCATCTGTTTCAGAAAGCCTGAGATCTCAGCTGGTTTTTTGTTCCGACTTTGCTTTTGCTAACCGTGGTCACATGAGGGCACTACATCTGTGAGCAAAGAGTTTCAGTTTCTTCAGGACGGCAAACACAGTGTACCATCAATCATTTGTAGATTATATACTATTATGTGTTACCAGAACAGCTCCTGCACTTGAATCTAATTTTGGCATTAGAAGGGCAAAAAAAGAATACAAATGGAAGAAGGTGTGTTGATATTTATCTAACGAGCTCATGTACCTCTGCTAACGAGACCTCTTTCGTTCTGGCATATTTTTTAACCTTTTGTCATGAAATAGGGTCAGTCCTTTAAAGTTCTGAGATTTATTTCTCTTGTGTGTTTACTCTGGAAATGTAACACATGTTGGTAGCTTGTTGATTAACTATTGTAAGCAGCACAAGAAACAATTCTTGGTACAGGTTTTGTTCCTAAACATTAATGTCTCTTGGCGTTTCCCTGATGAAAGAGGGCTTTACCACTGCCTCTGGTAGGTCATATTGTGGTGGCCTCATTCAGATATTATTTTTTTTTTTTTTGCCTGGCTGCACTTGAAACTTTTGCTGTTGTACCAGTGTTGGCTGGGAAGAATTGTCTCCACAGGTGTGTCATGTGGTGTAAGGTGTGTGTACAACCCAAATTCAGGAAAACACTAGTGGAGGGCTCAGGGAAGGTTGTAGTGATTACTGAGTGATGCTCTGACCTGTTCTCTCATATCTGGTCTACGCAGGCTACATTAGAGTGGTGAGTTTAATGTAGCATTTAAAACCAGCAAATTTCCCAGCCAGGGTATTAAAAGTCACAAAGTGCTGTTCTTCACGTAACTCACTTAACTCAAGCAACTTATCTGAGCTATGCTGGCTGAAAAAAGCTACATTTAGAGCATAGCTGGTATGGTATAACTTTTTTTTTTTTTTTTAATTTAAGGTAGAGCAGCCTACCAACTCTAACCAAACAAGCTGCAAATTCCACATGGCTTTTGCTGGAGTAAGGACCTTCATTGTTAGACTGAACATGTTAAGTTTAATTTGGGTGCTCTCTGGGCTTGTAGAACTCTTCATGCCACAAATGCTCTAAGAACAACGTGGAGGAGTTTCATTTCTCTGAGCATCCTATAATCCATCAGTGTTGGGTCTTTTTGTTCGCAGAATGGTTTGTCTCCGTTGCACATGGCAACACAAGGAGATCATCTAAACTGTGTTCAGCTTCTGATTCAGCACAACGTGCCTGTAGATGACGTCACTAATGACTATCTGACTGCGCTGCATGTTGCTGCCCACTGCGGCCACTACAAAGTTGCCAAGGTTCTCTTGGACAAGAAAGCTAATCCTAATGCCAAAGCACTGGTGAGTACATAGCGGGTTACTATTCACAGCTAAACATTCTTTCAAAGTTGCAGTGAGACTTATTTGAAAGTTATTTTCTGCCTGCTGATGGTTGACAGTGAATGATATGTTGTATTACTGCGGCCCAAGAGAGGATGCTCAAGGTTAAATGGGTTAATAATATATCATGCAATCGGAGTAGACCTTTGCTTATGGATGGTCAATAGTGATTTCTGAATTTCTAGTGTAATTAGAGCCCTTTTGCCTCCTGGTACCTTGTTGTGATTCTGAATAGATGGAGCAGCTGCAGACATAACTGCTGTAGTTTTTGGTATGGAGAGAATTCTCATTTTCTAAATGTTTGTAAAGAGAAAATAATCAGCAACACTTAGAACTGAGAGAATTTTTATTAGCTCTCAGAGATGTCAAACAGTAAAAAGCAGGCATGAGTTACATAATGAATATCGGTGGTATTTTATAATTATGTCAATGGAGTCATATGCCTTTCTACTTTAAAAACAACTTCGGCAACAAAATCTGTTAGTGTAATTATACTGCATACAAATTGAATATGTTAATGCATTTTGTTCAAAATTATACTTGCAATCTGTTGTTTTTAAAATGTCTTTTTGATTTGTTCTTCAATAACTGTTCCAAACAAATTTACGTTCTGACATTAATTGGGTTGACTGTTGATTTCACAGCCTGATGCCACTAACTCATTCAATTCCTGAAATATTATGTGAGCACCTGAAACCCTCACAAGCCAGGTGGGATTAACTCTCCTGAAAACAGCACAGGCTCCCTGAAACACATCTGAGCTTGCCCTGGACATTGTCCACTGCTAAGGAGAGAGCTGAGAGCTGCTCAGGCTTAAGTGGAACAGACAATTGCACTGATCTCATGTTGCAGAAGCATATGATATTCTTTACTATAGAGCAGGTAAAGAAACCTAATTTTGATCAGATCTGAGGGACCAGTTCTGTCAGCTGTTTCCAGAATTGTTCTGCAAAGGCTTTTTTGATGAATATACAAAGCGGCATTAGCATTCATTGCAGTAATATTATTGTACCAATCATGGATGCTCTGGACAGCTTATTTTCCTGTTTTACTTGTTTTCTGTTGTATCATCTCACACATGGTAGTTTTAAATGTTCACACTGCTGCACACAGATTTTTATTTTTTTTTTAATGGAAGAGGCAAAATAATTGTAATTACACTAAACTGGCAGGTAATGAATGAAAAAAAAAATAGTAGTAAGACCAGTTCAGGAAAAGATCCAAATTCCAGAGCTTGTCAAGTGTTTTTTTTTTTTTACCAGCAGTTCTGAAAAGTCAAAAGAAAAAAAAAAAAAAAAAAAAAAAAAAAAATGCCTCCCACCCCTCCAGAAACTGCAGCAAAAACCCCCACTCAGTTAACAGTGAATACGCTTAAGCAAAAATGAAGTTTTTGATTCGTTTAGATGAACTGATAATTTTAAAGAATAAATTATTCACTAGAGTAGGCAAAATATTTCATGATTAAACCTGGCTATATGAAATATGTCTTTTTAGAAGTTTTTTCTCTCTTTTACATGAAAAATTTAGTGAAGCCAAAACAAATCTGGAAGGTGTTTCATTAAAACAGAGGAACGTCTTATGTGAATTCCATATCCAATTCTGCTTTTTAATGACACACGCAGTATCAAAAAGTATGTTCTTTCTCATATACAGAATGGTTTCACACCTCTTCACATTGCCTGCAAGAAGAACAGGATAAAAGTTATGGAACTTCTTCTGAAGCATGGTGCATCTATTCAAGCTGTGACTGAGGTAAGAAGTGGTCTTTTCACATTTGTCTTTATTTTTCCTACAAAATTCATTGTAACTACATTGCTTAATATTTGAATATTTCTGAAAAAGCATGTACCAATCAAGTCAACAATTATTTTCAACTACGTATTACCAAATAATAAAACTGAATAATAAATTCAGTTGCCTTAAGGGATCACAACACCCAAACAATTGATATACTCTGGGAATACACTGGGGATAAGAAGTGAAACATAACAGATTAAAATTTAAAAAAAAATAAAATCTATAATTTCTGCCAATTTTTGCTGTAATTTGGTGCACTGAAGATTAAATTCACCCTGTTAAGGAGATGAAGGTGAAGACTGTGCTTTACTCAAGTCCAGTTTTGTATGGTGGCTTATTTCACAGACCTTGTTTTGGCTTTCCACAGAGAAGTTATATTCACCCACAATCGCAGGTCATCACAAATCAGCTAGACAGAAATCAATATGCTATTACTTCAATCAGCATGAGATAGTCTACACCCCGTTATTCGTGCAATTTAGAGATTAATTAAGTACCTATGGAAAATTTGGTTTGTCTATGTATATCCTACTGAGTTAGGAGGAAAGGTCACAAATATGAATGTGTGACCACTGTGGAAGAAACCAGGTTAGAAAATGACAAATGACTCCATTGATTAAACAAGGTACAAACTGGAGTTTCATTTGATGCATGGATTTTTGTTCTAATTATTCAGTAGCAAACCATACAGCTCCCTTCCTGGCTTTCTTGAGACAGAGCAGAGCCCTTGCTACAGGTCACATATCTCCAGACTAGTTTTTAAAAGCTGTAGGGCTTGTAGATGCAGCTTTCAGAGTCTAATTTGAAGACTTGCTGGCAAATGAGTGAGAAGCACAAAGAGAAGCTTAACAGAAGAGATACGATGCGGGTCCTCTATACTAATCAGTCAGTGTGGAAGTAGAAAAGCTATTCAATTTTATCCCTTTTAAATACAAAGAATTAAGAGAATGAAAGCAACAGCAACACTCAACTACACTCTCGTGTGAGTGGACCAGGTTAAGAGTCTGATCTGTACCCTCTGAATTTCTTTTTCAAGCAAAAACTTTCCAAAAGCAACAGCTCTTCCTTTATTTCCTCTTGCTGCCTCACCATGACCTCACATGATCTCAAACTACATTTTGACTGCATTTGTTGAGATTCGTCACGGTACCTTACTGCAGGGCTCTACCTTCCTGCTTGCCTCTCTCGCTGGCTGACTATATGGTAACAACCTTTCAAGGCAGAATTAGGAGTTGGTACTCAGCATCCATACATAAGTTGCTATTTCTCTACCGAGGAAGAAAGATTATATCTGGCCATCAAAACAAATTGGGCAGAAAGCTTCAGAATATTCCTCCCCAAAGAAATCTGAGGGCAAACAAATGTTGGTTGCGAGATGTAAATACACAATGCAAATGCAACAAGAGGAAACAGCACCAAATTTCACAGATAGTCATTGGTGCATATAAGGTGCTTGTTAAAGGTAATGCTTACTACCTTTTTCTATGGTAAATTCTATTTTCCAGGTAGATTCCATACTTTCATTTGTAGATACTGTACCTTTTTTCTTTTCAGCTGCAGGCTTGAATCTCTGCAGTATGAGTTAGTGTTTATGGTCAAAAATGACACACATGCATTGTATTTCCTGCAGGCTGTTATTTTAAAAGTATTTATTAAATTATGTGTAACAGAGAAAAGAAATAACATACTCAACCAGTTATTCTACCTTCCTGCAGAAGAAGTTGTTTGCTCTTCTGCATGAGAAAGGAACAAAAGTGTGTTTTCCTCACCTCTACCCTTCTGGGACTTGTGTACATCTATGGGGAAGCTGCCTAAATCAGGGGATTTCCGGAGATCTGCTGAGCTTTCTCCTTCTCCTGGTAGCAAAACTCCTTTCTGCAGCCTCTGGCTGACTGTTGCTACAGCTGTGCAGAAGCAGCTGTGAAGAGGCTTTAGGGTAATTCTACTTGCAGAAATATTAACTATTGATTGGATTTCTAAAGCAAAATCCTTGAGGTCATGCCCTGCTAAATGACTGCTCCCTTTCTTCGCTCCCCTTCTCCCTCCCTCTTTCTCTCCAGTTGGTCTTTTATATCTTGTATAAGGGCAGTGGTGCAGATTTGTGATGGTGATGGTGCCACAAGGTCCTGAGGGAAGGAGGAATTCTCTTTAGCTCGTGTCATTTGTGCCTGTGCCTCTCTGGCTGGATGCCACAGTTTTGAATTCCCTTCCTCCTGGAGAAACAGTGGGGATGGAGCTCACCACTAAGTTCAATAGACCTTTTTGTTCTTCCCAAAACAACTGGATTTGATGGGGATGATGGACATTACATGTTTTTTGCATTATCTGAATGTTCCAGAAAGTCTTATCTTTGTACTGGGAATGGTTCTACCACTTTTTGGTTGTTCCCCTGGTCCAAAATGATATTTAGCAAAAAACTTAAGGAAGAAATCTTGCTTAGTTGATTTTAATTCATGAAGAATTACTGAATTCCTAGAATGTTTTTATGTTTGCTCATGAATCATACTTATAGGTGCTTCCAATTCTGTGTGCCCTTTAGTTTAAGCATATGTATAAGGTTTTGAGAAGATAAGATCCTCTCAGAAGAGCAATCACTTGGGTTTGCTTACTTTAGAATAACTTATTTTTTTCCCCATGGCATTCTTGTAAATGAGCGTGGAAGTAGGTATTTAAGTTTGATTTTGGTTTGGTTTTCAGTCGGGCCTAACTCCAATCCATGTTGCTGCCTTCATGGGACATGTAAATATTGTATCGCAGCTAATGCATCATGGAGCATCACCCAACACTACCAATGTGGTGAGTAACAGGTGTCCTTTCAGCACGGCAGAACTGTGAATATGTTAGAATACCTAGGAGCAGCACTGTTGTGAAGCGCCTAATTCTGGTGTTTGCCATCCACCTCCATAGCAGTCGTGGCTCCTTCTGGAGTCATGGGAAAGTACAGCCTGCTGGCTCCTGCTTGGGAAATGCTTGACAGGTTGTGGAAACCTCAAAAGAGGCTGACCTTAAGCAGACTCTATTCTCTTTACTTTCTGAACTAAAGAATGAACATACTGTAGCTTCTCATATGTAATTTTCAAGATGTGTACTTGACTGTTGAGCACCGTTTTCCCAGGACCCCAGGGGCCTGCCATTTAAGGAAAGTTCTGCTGTTATCAACAGATTGCAGCAGATTGTTGGGACATATTGCCTGTATCCATACAGCCATACAAGTGTGCTTTTCTACTGGATGTGCACTGTGTGCCCCAAGGCTCCCAGGGCATGTGTAAGAACAGAAGTCATTGTTAGAAGGATATTTAGAAGTTGGGAAGTGGGAGGAAAGTAGAAGCTTGTTGATTCTTTTTAACAGTTTGGCCTCAAAATCTCCCTTTAGCCTTCCATACACGGGTGCAGTTAGAAGACAATATTCTATTAAAGCCTTCATTTGCTAATTCTATTAGGTTATATAAAAATGCAACACCACTTGTAAATTAGCAGGTGTTTGTACCTAAAAACATATCGATGTCCGAAAATGTAGAAAGCAGTTTCCCTCCTGAATTTATTCTGGTTTTGCTGGATTTGTCTTTCATTAAGTCTATGAAACCTTAGATTAATGTACTCGGTAATGATTTATTTTTTTTCCCCTCTTGTTCTCTCATCTCAGTGCTTGTCAGAGAACAAATGACAGTAGGGGCATAGGGCATAGCGCGAGTAAAGACTAATATATGTGTACCTGAATATGCAAAATTTGAAATAAATTTTTTGTTTGACTAAATTAGGCTCTACTTAAATTGATGCCATTTTTAACACTGTTAGTAAAGTGCTAGTAAATACAAAAAATGCACTGTCCTTTTTCAGCAGAAGACTAGTGACAAAGGCACTATTGTGCTGGGAAACTGACCCTGAAATAAACTGCTTTGTAGCATACAGCTAAGAGGTCAAATATTGACTTAATCTCCCATCTTGCTAACAGACAACTACTACAAAATATTCTAATGGAGATTATTCTGAACTGGGTCAGCAGTATTTTTGTATTTATGAAACATGCTGGGGTTTGTTTCTCCTGCAGTGTGTTTTTAATGGTATTTTGTTTTTGCTGCTGCGTGCTAGAGAGGAGAAACGGCGCTGCACATGGCAGCCAGAGCTGGCCAAACAGAGGTCGTTCGATACCTGGTACAAAATGGAGCTCAGGTGGAGGCTAAAGCTAAGGTAAGGTGATGGTCGGCATATACTAACCCTGGATTATCTATATTTAACAAAGCAAGGAATCACATTCATCTCGCATGTGTCTTTTGGGAAGAGAAAGGGAGATGAAGGCTAGGGCCCGGGCATAATGGCCACTGATATTTTGTTATGTACTCCCTTACTGTAGTCATGAGTGATCGGTATGTAACAGAGAAGGGAGGAGATGTCAAGTTGATACAATGCCCATTTTTTTGTGAACTTTTAAAATAAACTGTTATGTGTTTGAAGAGTTTTGTTTTGGGGTGGGAAGCAAGGAGGAGGAGGAATGCTCAACTCTGCTTTTTTTTGTGCGAAACTGTAAACCCTATGCTGCTGGTGTCTCCTGTCATGTCCCTAAAGCATCAGCCTGTATGCATTCAAAAACAGTTATACTTCTAAAGAACACCTCCTAAAGTAAGAAGACACAGTAAAGGGATGTAGCATAGGGCTGGAAAGAAGGAACAGACCCTATAGAAACAATTGCAGNACTTTTCACCCTTCCAAAGAATGAAGGGGGAAAGGAAAAAAAAGGGAAAAGAAAAAAAAAAAAAAAAAGGTCAAGAGCCACTGAAGAAACGTATAAAATTATGGACATAAAAGAGTTCCAGGAAACAGACAGGGGGAGGAGATAAATGAGTGCAATAAATAGCAGTCTTAATAGGTAAAACCAGGAAAACTTTTTTTTTTTCCAAATAGTGATTAAATGAATAGGCTCACAAATAAAGTTACTAGTAAGAATATCTACTTACAAGGAACTCTGACTAAATATTTATAGCAGATCCATTTCATATCTGTAAACAGTCTTCCATTCGATAGAATTGAATCACATGGTCTGTAAATCTCCAAAGACAGCCTTGAAAGTGAACAGCTCGTGCTTGGAAGCAGAGTCATGGAAATATTTTCTAAATAATTTCACACAATGAATTAATTTGTGCAAACTGCTATTGCCTGTTACCAATTTGTTATCACAAATAACAACTAAATACAAGTAATAGATTATACAGCAGTGCTAACATCAGCCGTGAGAAGTTTGTGGGAAACAGGCATAAAGTGGAAACACCAGTCAGAGGAGCATTTTCCTGCAGAGGAGCAGCATTCACATCCTGACTCTCTCTCATCCTAAATCCCAAAGGTGTAAAATCACTGTTGTAGGATGGGCATGGGCAGAAGTCTCCCTAGCAGAGAACACCCCAGAACTGCTCTGCTGCAGGACGTGGGGTAGCAGCACTCAAAAGGTAGGAAACTCAGCAGGGAAGAATGGGGAGAGAAAGATATTCGAATAGATTTATAAGGAATAGGAAAAAATAAAGGCACGGGCTTTGGCCATACTGTTGCAATAGCATGCTTAATCCAAAGACTGTACAGCTGACAATGGGGAGGAAAAAAGTACAAAACCAAATAATAAGGAAGAAATTATCTCTTAGATGCTCAGAACAAGGTCACAAACAACCACAATATTTTCACTGAAGGAAAATAAGTGAACGAGACTTATACAGGGCAACCCCTATACTTAGAACTATTAAGATTATTGTGTTCTGAATAAGCAGTGAGAAAAACAACAGTGAATTTCAGTACCTTTATCTTCAGTTACAACCACTGTAAAGTTATCTGCAAAATACCAAACAAACCATTCACCAGCAAAAAAAGCACAAAATACAATACTTAATGCAAGTTACTAGGCAATAAGATGCTAAGCACCTCAGGTCATCCTAAGCAACTGATTGAGTTGTTAAATGCTGCTGGGAATCATAAAAGAGATCAAGATGTGAGGAACAGAGCTATGCATTTGCTGCGTTTTAAGAAAGGTCTCAAATTCAACAAGAAACTCAATGCACCTTAGTGGCAAAGTGAGGCAAATCTGAATTAAGAAAATTGATAGTTTATTTACTGTTACGGATTATGTACCCCTCTGGAATATTTTTGATGCATCAACAATGCACAATATATCTTTATTATATGACAGTGAGAAAGCCAGTGTGCAATATTCAGTAGGTAGGACCTCAGTAGAATTAATGCTCGTCTGCAACTCTGAAGAGCGACAGAATCTGAGCAAATATTTTCTGTCAAAATATGAGCCTTAGTTTTCTTATGTAGGACTGTGTTGTTTCCTTTATGTTTAGGATGATCAAACGCCGCTGCACATTTCTGCTCGACTGGGAAAAGCAGATATAGTACAGCAGCTGCTACAGCAAGGAGCTTCTCCAAACGCAGCTACGACGTCTGGCTATACGCCTCTGCATCTTTCTGCTCGAGAAGGACATGAAGATGTAGCTTCTGTTCTTTTGGAGCATGGTGCATCTTTATCGATCATTACCAAGGTAAGGGAGTTGCAAAAGTCATAGCCCTCATAGTAAAATATACCTGTAGCAAGTGCTACTTGTTAATTAAATGCTGTAAGAGTCATATACGCATACAAATAATGTAAGAATGAGGTACATTTTGTTAAAAGGATACAAAGCTTCATGCTTTTACCTCAGAGCCTGACACATAACATATCCCAGTGATCAGACATGCATTTTCTCGGAATGAAAGGAATGCAGGGCAGAAATTCTTGACAGGAGTTGATAAGCTGTTACCCAGCCTTGTCCTTGGGTCTTTGGTGGTGTGAAGAAAGGAACTGACTCTTCCCTTTTTACAGTTGTTTTAATGTAGATAGGGCTTTGCCTTGCAAGGGAGGACCTCCAGACCTACCAGAGCAGTTGGGAAGCTGCAGACTTGCTGCCTGTACTCAGGACTATGTAAGGGGATGGATGGAAACAGCAGGATCCTTGTAGATCAGAGACAAACCTTACCCTGAAAAAGAGTGCACTAGGCTGCTATATAACTGCTTTCTCTTACAGAAAGGATTTACTCCTCTACATGTGGCTGCAAAATATGGGAAAATTGAGGTAGCCAACCTCCTGCTTCAGAAGAATGCCTCTCCTGATGCTTCTGGAAAGGTAGGACAGAAGCAGCCACTGCCACTTGCACAGCAAATACCAGAATGCACATAATATTCTAATAATATCCTTCTACCTACTTACCATCACACTAGTATCCACAGCCTGGGTTTAACTGGAAGACGTTTCATGTAATATTTCAGTCCCTGTTGGGGCTGCCAAGAGTCAGCAAACTCTTGACAAACGTGACTGTTGTTGTCATGAATTGACAACAAGTTATGTCCTCGCTGTACCCATCCGGGGCAATGGAGACAAACCATTCCCCTACCTTCCTGCCCAGACTATTTACATGCCTTATCAGAGTACTCAGGCAGCTGGCTCTGCTCCCTCGGGTCTCATGGCAGGGGGCAAAGCCCAGCAGGGACCTCAAGCTTTTTAAACCAGCCCAGCCTGGATTTTTACAGATCCAAGGGACAGTTTGCTTATCCACTGCAGTAAAAGAAAAACATTGCTGAGGGTGTGACCTCGGGGTCAAAATTCCTTACCTGCTCTGTCCTGGGCGCAGCACAGATATGTGCTTCTCTGTTCCATCTTCCCTGGGAAAAGTGAAAAGGGCTTTCACAGCTCAGTAAATGTTTTCAAATCTGTGTTCTGTTTTTTGATTCTAAAGTTATCAAAGACTCTGGATATATGATTGAATAACAAATGTGTGTTTTCACCTTATTTACCCCAATTTTCCAAACTCTTAAGTTTTCCTTGGAGAGGGTCTGTAACAGCACCTGTTTGTTCTGCATGTGTTTTTAGAGCGGTTTAACACCACTGCATGTAGCTGCACACTACGATAATCAAAAAGTGGCACTCCTACTGTTGGACCAGGGAGCTTCACCTCACGCATCTGCCAAGGTACAAGTACTGGCCACTCTGGGGGAACAATACCTAGGCTTTTTGTGTCACTTTATTCCCTGTCTTCCTCTGTTCTTTCTAGACTGTATACACTTGCAATTCCAGGGGGCTCAGTGACCTTGTTTGTTAATACCTCACAGCCACATAAAGCTGTTAGAATAATTCTGCAGTTGAATGAAATAGCAGTAAAAAAGAAAATATAGATGTAGAAACATGTAAAATCTCATTTCAACAGATTTCAATCTCAGCGAATACTGAGCCTTGCTTTCACTTGTCCGGTCTCAGTACCTTCTCCAAGCCAGTCAATTTTATGTCATTGCATCTTAACAGGGCAAGCTTGGAGTTAATGCCTTGCTAAAAAGGGGGAGTTCTCCTGAATTGTGACACAGGATGACTTCTGAGGTGTGATATGTTTCTTCATACAACGTACATAATTATTCATGTGCTTCACAATACTTGTACCACAGTAAATGAACTGGTGAGAAAATAAAATAGCCAGCCACAGCCCTGCTTTGATTGCAATTTACTGTAGGCAAGGCAACATATAGTGTAAGATTTCAGGGGATGTGAAAGAATAAATATTTAAATGTATTCTAATTCTGAGTAGAAGAAATAATTTAGAGAAGCATAGAGTGTCTGTATCTTTCGTGGAACCCACTTTTAAGTATGGATCAATAATCGATAGCTGGACAGCAGCAATAAGTAAAACAGGATGGAAGTATATGTGTAGGTTCAAGTGGGATAAGTGCAGTGTAAATATCCCATCGGAAACAACCCAGATACGTTCCTAAAATTGCTGCAAAAAAACACTGTGGAAAAGGGAGAACTACTGGAAAAGCCAATATCATAGATAGACAGCTCTCCTTGTCTGCCTTCCTCTCACACATGACTGAATACAGCCATAACACTAGAGGCCTTCTGCATGGCTAAAGAGGAGGATGGAGTCTGTCATACATGGTAGGTCCCAGAGCTTACAGTGCAAAAGAGAGGAAAGTTAAATAAACATGGATAGCCAGCAGCAACAGCACAGTCTAAAATCAATAATGTCAATAGTGGCAATCTGCCAGAGCAATGCCCCAGGAGGTGAACTGGAGTGATCTCTGATCTTTTTACTACTGCAACACAGCACTCTTAAATGCCACTGTGGGGAAGAAAGGGCCTTCTGAAGCGGGTGAGAAGACCCTGACCCAGTTATCACCGAGAGAAATTGCCAGTGGAAGCTGTTCATCCTGTAGGGACAGGGACTGCAGCAGCCACTGCCAAGGGCTGGGGAAATCCAAACCAGGGTGGAAGCACTATAGACTGTGGTATAATATTACACAAACTTATGTGTCAGTTCACCTTAGCTTCCCCACCTGTAACAGAACAGTTTTGCAGCTGCCACTTCAGGCCTTCAAGTGCCAGCTGTAAGTCTTCCTAAAAGAAAGCATTTGTTAGTATTCTGTAGCAAGTGAGCCACAGCAACACTGAGTAGAGCGTCAATACTAAATAAAATTAACAGTAGCATATTTGTTGCTTTAGGCACCCACTGTGCAATCATCTGAAAGATGATGTTGGTAACAGCAGATGATTTCCCATTTCTTTTGTAAATGCGGACTAATAAATAAACATGTTATGACATATCTTATCAATGGCTCCACAGTTAGTTTCATCAGCAGTTGCTTTTTCTGTGACATTCCTGTCCTTAACACTGAACTGGGGACTGGCTCATGAGCCTGGCCTGGCAGCTTCTGCCCTGAAGAGTGATTGCTGAAAGGGTATTGGAAGGGGCCATGTCGGAGTACAGCACTGTGATACAAACAGTTATTCTGATGAACCATTCTTCTTTTTTATAGGCCAAAATCAGGCTTGTGCCTAATTTTAATTTGGCATCCACTTTGCAATGCTCCTCTTCTTCTTCCCCTCTTTCTCCGCCTCCAAAGCCTCAGTTTTATTCTGTCCCTTCATCTTTAACCTTTTTCCCTTTTTACCTCTTTTCCCTGGTAGCCAGAATAACCCCATACCCTTCCTTCCAAACTTCTCCATTCGCTTCTGCATCTATGTGTAGTGACAGAGCACAGCCCTTATCATGAAGAGAAGATGTAAGCTGAGACTGAGCTGAATTTCAGCTTTTATTTTTCAGCTCTCTTTTTGCCTTCTGTTGGCAACCTGCTGCTTTTCATTTCACTGAAAGCAATGTATGCCCGTTTCTGAGGAAAAAGCTTGAAAACTGCGTTTGTTATTTTACAAAATATACATGAGTTCCATTTAAAATACACAGAGTTTAGCGTATACCCAGGATTTAGCGCATAGTATGTAGGATTTAGTAGGTGCTCATGTGGCGCTGGCTGTTTTACACGTCAGTCTTGTGCAGGTAGTCTAAGGGGAGGGATTGTGTTTGTTTTTCCTGAAGTATTTTATCTTCAAAGTGAAAATTCAGTGGCCATATACTTCCCTTAGTAATTGTGGCAGTGTGTTTCCCAGGTGTCGTTTTGAAATATCTTATTATCTAAGATCTGAACTGAATCTGACTTGAATTTTAAAGGTTACAGAACCTTTTCCTTGTGGAGTTAGTGCTGTGCACGTCTCTCACTTCCAGATTACTGTTAAAGCTCTCTTGTAATCATTTCTGTGCCCCTGTGTATTTATTCTTTGCTCCTGTCTGCATCGCCCTGCGTCTGTTGTGACCTGCCTTCCCATATAGTCCAGCCCTGCTGGCCCACGGGGCGCAGGGAGGAGCCAAGCCAGGTGACTGCTTTGTGCCTTTGGATAGATTTTATTGGGCTGTGTGATCTGAGATGCACATGGTACTTATACCATATGAAATGGTTTATGCAGCTAGGGTCTCATCCCCTCTGACCTTCCTCCTTAGTCACCTGCATACATTTGCCATTGCTTTAAAATGAGAGCTAATAGATTTATGAAAGACAGAAAGCTCTTGATTAAAGAGGCATCGCAGTCTGTACCAAAAGCTGGTCATAGCTTAGTCAATGTTTTGGCATTTGTGTGCTAATCAGTTATGCTTTATATCTATTTATCTATTTTCTGCCAAATCCATCCTTTTAGAATTATAAATTTTTATCATGCAATGGATACTGCATTTTTATTTTTAGTAGTGGGATCACTAGGTACATGTATTGGAAGGAATAAAAAAAAATAAAGAATGCAATACTCTAAAGTTACATGCTTTAATCTTCCCTTTACCTGAACGAAAAGGACCTGTTAGTAAGGTTAGGGTAAATGCAGCAAGAAAGGCCATATGTCATGTACATAATGCTTTTACTCACACTGGGAAATGGGAAAAAAATCCCAAACAATAACAGCCATTCTGTGTTTTGAACACACATCCTGCTTTTCTGTTTGTTAAAGCTTTAATGTACATTTAAGGAAAAGTAGCAAATGTCTGTGAAATGAAACTCAGATTACTATTGCTATAAGTTGTGCTCTTCTGAACAGGTATTTTTTTTCTCAAATTGGAAAGTTTCTTTCAAAATCCTCCTATTTGTAGTGGTACTTTCAAAACGGGTCACTTAAAGCTCCGATACATTCATTTGTACAACTAGTTAATATTGTATTTGGCTGTGTTTGACAGAATTTTGGAACTAACAATTTACTTTCATAGAGTCAGGTAGGTACAGGAAAGCAATCTATCACATTTTTTTAATGAGTAGCTTGCAATGAAGTGTTTTCTGTTGACAGAACGGCTATACACCGCTGCACATAGCTGCCAAGAAAAACCAGATGGACATAGCAACTACACTGCTGGAATACGGTGCTGATGCCAATGCTGTAACCAGACAGGGTATCGCCCCTGTACATCTTGCCTCTCAGGACGGCCACGTGGACATGGTGTCATTGCTTCTTACTAGAAATGCTAATGTAAATCTCAGCAACAAGGTAAGCGTTTCCCCTGGTTGGTGCTGAGGCAGTAAACAAACATGGTGATGAGAAGGATAGGGGCCTGCAAGTACATTTTGTCCGCTGTGATTCTGCAGGTTTTGAAAACCAGTGCAGGTGCTTGAATATGTATCATCATTTCTTCTAGCAAAGAGAGCAGCATGCAGCGTGCCATGTCACATTGAATGAACTGTATTTCGTAGTACCCCAGTTTTGGTGATAGCACATGCTGCAGAGGAACTTGTTAATCCATCTTCCTTCCTTCCATGTCCTGCTAGTCTGCCAAAACATGCCCAGAGAGAAAATGTCTTCCTCCCCCCAGGAGTTAATGGGGTTGGTGCATGTCATTTATGAGCCTCTAGATATATGCCTGCCCATTAAGCAAGGGTAACAACTAACTTGTTAAGGGAAGCTGATTTTTTTTTTTTAATGGGATAATAACAGCAAGGTTGTCTGAGGTTTTGTTGATTAATATAAGTGATTTTTCATCCCCAGGGGGTGTTCCTCAGAGCACAGTGAATTTCGGTGTAATTTCTCCTGGGGGCAGGAAAGGGAAGTTGGTAGATTTCAGTTTCTTCATGTATGAATTTATAGGCTATTAAGTCTGCTCTATAGTAATGTTTCTAGTGAATGTGCAGCCTTAATTCTTTAAATGCCCCACTAGATGTCAGAGATGTTGTAAAGTGCAGTTTCAGTCTGGATTTATGTGGCTAAAGTAGAAAGGCGAAAGACAAATTTCTCATGGAAAACACTTCTTATTCTCCTCAGGTAGAAAGACTCAGTGTCTGCTGAGGGTGTGGGGCACAGGGCTGCTGTGTTTTCCTGTTTCCAGCTTTACAGTTTGGTTATTTTTGGGCCCTCCTTCAGGAAGCTTCTCTTGCAGATGTTGAATTTTTTCCCTAGTCTCAATCAAGTGTGTGGGCCTATGCAGTGCAGGACGTATTTTGTGTCCCTGCAGGGCAATTTGCCATGTACACGTTCTGTATCACATTGGCTATCATGGTTTTGCTGCTAAGGCTAATACAGAGAGCATGATTGCAGCTGCTTGGCATTTTGATTCAGTCCCATCAGAGGTTAATTACCTGCAACATCCTTCAATCTGTTACTGTTCAGTTGTAATCTCTAGTTTCTCATTATACTGATAACAACACCTTTTGAAAATAGTGCCCCTGTACTCGCTTAGGGATGCACGTTTCCTCTGAGCTCTGAGCTCAGCACCTATGTTTGAAGCCAGATACTTAAAGCACACTAGCTTTTGAGTTTTGCAATGGGAATAAAAAGAGCATTTGTTTTCTTCAGGACCCACAGAATGGTCGGGAGCTGACTACTCGGAGCCCCAGTGTGGGCACTGAGCACTTAGTAAATCTCTTTAGAAGGTTTGGCCCATAATATCCAGGCTCCTTTAGGTAATTTACAGTTGGTTACTGTTATATGTTTGTGTAATATGACCCACCTAAGCTGCATTGTCATCAGGATTGCACGTTCGAGTGCCGTGCAGTGGGATGCTGTCAGCAGCTACTGCCTTTGGTAGCGAGTCCACCGCGGACATGAGTTTTGGTTCAAGGGTAGGAAACTTAGCCTGTGTTTCTGCCTGATGTGCCAACTGCTGCCACCCGCTCTTCTGTCACCGGTGCTAAAGGCAGTAGGAATACGAGGATAGAAAAAGAACTGTAACTTGCAAGTAAAGGATATTCTTTCCTGTTCCTAACAACATCCCCTCAGCAGATCTCTCTTCTACCCCTTTTAGCTGAGGTCTTGTATGTGACAGAAAATTGCATGGCTTTCTGATGTTTTAAGGATTTTAGATCTCAAGTTTCAGATAAGAAAAATAATGAGCTATCCAAAAAGTAAGAGTGTCAGTACATGTCATCTAGCAAGTCTGTATACTCCCTGGCCAGAGAGAAACGGACCTGATCTCAGAGAAATGTAGTTCTATTTTTCTGTTTGTGTTTGAAAATGATCAGTTTCCTCCTCAAGGAGAGGAGTAAAAGGTAAGGGTAAATCTGGGTGTATGTTACTTCTAGAAAACTTGTAGAAGTGTAAACAGTAATTCAATATGTCTTCTGAAATCTTACTCACTCTAGGGAAGTGAATTAGTCAGGAGGTAAAAAAAATACTATGTGAGTTTTTCTTAAAGTGCTATAATTTGCTATCCCACATTGCACGCTGCATGAAGAAATGTTCTTTGTGTAAAAGAAACATTATCTTCCTGGCTTTCAAATTGTACTTTCTTGCAAATCAAGAAATGTGATTAGGAAGCACGTTGCACAGTGAAAGTGGAATTTATGATTTCTTTAAATTCAGTAGGATGTTTTGAATGTTACCGACACCTCAATTTGCATTTCAGTATTCATGTGCCTCCTCTGAAGTTTGTTAACTTGTTGCTTCTAATTTACAGAGTGGACTGACGCCGCTCCACCTGGCTGCTCAAGAGGATAGAGTCAATGTAGCAGAGGTTCTTGTTAACCAGGGAGCTGCTGTTGATGCACAGACAAAGGTACAAACACCACTGTCAATGTGTACGCTTTCATTTCCGGGAGGCATTGAGTCTGTAGGCTGGACTAGTAACCAAATTCAGGGTGAAGCTGAGATAACAGCAGAGAAACATTCCTTGTAATAAATTATTATATATTCTGAAAGCTGAAGATACATGAACGTGAATGTTTAGTGTTATGCTTAGTCTTTGAGCAGGAAGCTTGTTTTGTGCCAAATATTTAGATCAGTATAGACTTAGATTGTATCCTACTGTTGTGTTTCACTGAAGGTAAGTGGGATCGATCTGTTTTTTGTGTAAGGAAACTTTCAGAAAAGCAAAAGCTTGGACTCTCTCTAAAGAGAGTCATATAATCTTTCACCATACACATACTCTCATCTGCTTTTGGTGTGTTTTCACATGTTGCACATACTTTCCATTCAGCTGACAGTAGAAACAAAACACGGGAGAACTTTTACTTAAAACATCTGTATTTACAGCAAAAGAAACAATATGAATGCAATGTAAGCATTCCTGGCCATTAAGTGGCTAATACTTTTATTCCCATGACTTAAGAGACTTTATGAAATGAAGTAGTCTCCTTTCCCTGAGCTGATACTCAATAGCCATCTATAGACATGATTCTGCAAGTAAAGCCATTGTTCATTTGTAAAGATTACCCTACTCCTACAGCTTGACTCAGCCTTCGTGACTGGATGCCTCTGAATTTCTAAGCCACTTTGTTTTGCAAAGCATAGTGAGGTGAGCTATTTCATCATATGGATACGTTCTAAGGAACTGACTTTTTTTGGTGTCCCAAGTCCAGACTAGACCATTGCTTTCCTGATGGTAAACATTAACCTGTTACGTTGTCAGTAAATATTGCTCTACTCTACCATCAAAAATAATATTAGAGATGAAGCATTTAACTCCTGAGGACAAATTTGAAATTCTTTATCACCGTTTTCTAATATGAAATACATATACGTGATAGTGGTCCATTTCAAATTTACTTGTCTAGTTTTGCCTAACGTAAGTATTTGGACTCCTAAATAAGGGACCTGACTTTCCAAGGTGCTTGGGGATGCTTTTGAGACCCCGCACAATGACACCTCCCACTTCACAGTATTGGTTATAAGAGCCATGTAGCGATTGAATTCCAAGAGCCTGTGTACAAATGGGTTTATGCTCACTGAAAGTGTACGTGGTGCTCAGAACTTAATGATAATGATCTCAGTGTTGATTACACTTACATTCTTCATGCATTGTCTGGATCTCGGAGTCATTCCTTTAGGTGGGTAAGAAATCAGTTGTGATCAAATACTTGGACTGTAGCTGATCAAATCAGCTAAATGAACCAAGTCTCACAATCTGACCTGCACCCTTTGTGCAGAGTAGGAGCTTTCACAACTCTCTGCTGGGTGTGTGCCACAAGTTAAGTGCTGTGCTTGCATCCCAGAAATGTCCAGGTGTGTCAGACTGTCCAGCAATACTGTCATTCTACCATCACACTGACATCTCAGAAAGGGCTGAACCCATCATCATCTTTGGCTGCAGCTCAGCCAATTGTAATCAGTGGCAGAGGGAAAAGTCACTGTTATGTGATTTTTCTGCTATGTAATTCCAACGGTACTGGCTACTGATTTCAATGGCATTAGTCTGACATGAAACTGAAATAGTTTTGCTGAAGTCCCAGGAGCTTCTCTAGCTTTATACTTTTGTAACATATCCTCAGCCTACATTTTACAGATTAATCAGTCT
The DNA here is from genome assembly GCA_013400535.1 of Scopus umbretta. Classification (NCBI taxonomy): domain Eukaryota; kingdom Metazoa; phylum Chordata; class Aves; order Pelecaniformes; family Scopidae; genus Scopus; species Scopus umbretta. Next base: position 18,382 of record VZTL01006005.1, on the reverse strand, counting down.
GGGTTCTTATCATCTGCTAAATCATCCAGCAGCAGATGACATCTGCCCTGGTTCATTCTTTGCACGATTTCCTCAGATGTATATGGTTGCCTTTCTGGAGATAATTCCTACCTGGTTTTGGTTTCTGTAGCAAGACATTGCAGAACTTGCTCTTTTAACTTGGTCAGAGCTAAATTGCTTCCTAGCCTATAGAACTTGTCTGTGTTTGCCTTTCTCCCACTCTTGTCTGTCCCACAAATAGTAAGTGGTCTAAGGAGACCTTCACATTGACAGGTGCAGGTAGTCATGTGTCCCCTTTGCCTGTTCTCCAGTGTCCAAATAGGATCCAGTTCTGGACTAGTAGCCTTTTAGTCACATTAGCATGGTGGAAATGTCTGAGATATTGTCACAGCTGAGAGGCAGGGCATGTTTGTTGGGTCTCAGGGCCAGCCTGGCACAGTTGCACAAGCTCTGTACTGAACTTTAAGCCTGGCAGGGTGGCAATGTGGTGAAACAGGCACGTGATTCTTGTAGACACACCGAAAAGGGGCTTCAGTTTCTCATTCAGAGATCTCCTCTGGGTGGAGCCAAATTTCTTAATTGCATCTCTGCAAATTGAACTAGTCAGTAGGTAAAACCATGCACAGGGGAAAAAAAAAGGCAGTCATATCTGACTGTGTGCAGCATGAATCCTGTCATCCATAATAGGCATATAGTTAAAAAAAACCCCAAAACAACAGTATGTCCCTTGTTGTTCATCTTCGTTCCTCAGTTACATATGTAACTAGTGCAAGTAAAGAATACTTTCCCAGTACACATTTGCTTCCATGGGACTGCCCCATAGTTGTCAGGAAGTAGGGCAAGTACTCATAGGTCAGGCAAAGTCACAGTGTATTTAAGCAAAACTACTTTGTGGTCTAACAAATCACCTGTCTGGGAAAATGTGTATTATTAATCCTGTAAGCCTCTGTGGTGAAGAACACTCACAACGGCTGTCCTGCCTACCATGCTAATTTGCCCTCTCCGCTATAGAGGACTCTCTGCTCCTTAGGAAGAAAGGGCCCACGTGCCTTGCAGGATCGTGTTAGAGTGGGGTGAGCTTGATGCGTATTCACTGGCTTCCTCAGGGTCCCATCTGCTGGGTTTGTGCAGCAGTGAGCCCTCCAAACTCCACACAGTCAGCCACATGGAGGTCGTCTGCCAGATATTCACTCACTGCTGCCTGTGGTATAAGAAAAGTGCCAATGCAGTACCATGTATTTTAGTGTGAAATAGTTTCTAGATAAACTGATGATCATCTTGAGTTCCAAAGGAAACAGCTGAGAAGCTCTGAGCTTCTACAATGAAGGAAAAGTGTTATCTTGTGTAAGAACTACCATACCTTGACTTCATGTTCAATGCAGGTGAAGTTCAGATAGTTGGCTTGTAAAATAACAGCTCTGTAGTTACAAGCTCTCTTGTTTAGATGGATTAACTGTTCTATGGGAATAAAAGGTCTGTGCATGCTGCCTCTAAAACCAGAAGCACTGGGGAGCAAGATACAGCAACAGCTGAGTTGGCTTCAGAAGCACTGTGCATGTTTGCACGATACCGGCCAGCATATCCAGTTCAGATCCATTACTTTGGACATACAGTGGCAGAGGTGGCCATCTGCGCCTTCAAAGTCAGTGAAGCTGCACAGCTTAGAGTGACATTATATCGGGGATCTCTGCTACCAGCAGCGTCACCACTAACCTTTTGTTTTCTTCTCTCTAATTCATATCCATATGTTTTTGTTACTTCAATCATTGTGGTCTAGATGACTATTCAGTAGTCGTTTTTTCTTTGTTTAGATTTTTTCCTTACCATATTCCTCATTTTCCCAGGTTAAGTAAGCATTGGTTATGTCACTTCAGCACAGTATCTGTCAATAGAGGGAGAACACTTAATATCTGAGCAGGTCACTCAGCTCCCTGGGTAGGGACCAATGACCTATCATCTTCCGCCTCTGGTACATGTTCTTTAATCATCATTTATATATAACTTACACTCCCTGTGAAAACATCTAGAGTCTGCTATTCTGACACATGGGAGTTCTTACTCCTGCTCAGGATCCGAGGGCCACACACGACTGGGGTTTTTCGGGTGATTAGAGGAGAAGATTGGGAAGAAATATATTTTGTATCTTGAAGCTATAGCAGGGAAGAAAAAAACCTAATACTACAGAAATTTTTTTCTGTGGGAGATTAGTCTGTATGATTACGATCAGTTCTGGCGCTAAAACTTATGAGCATTTTCAAAATTGCTCTCGGATCTGAACCATTGCAACTGTGATTCTTTCTTGGGGTGGTTTCCCTCCCAAGGAATTTTTTTCCTGAACTTTGTTGTAGAAAAAGGCATGAAAGGAAGAATAGCTGCTGGTTTTGAAGTCCATTTATTGATGGTGTTATGGGATCCTTCTGGTTCTGCTGCATCAGTTAGCTAAATAACCTCTAATCCCAGAGCTGTGGAAGTCTGTCTCAGTCAACACTGAAGAGTAAACAACACTGGTTTAGCGTGCCACAACTAGTGCTTGAGAGGCCACAAGGCTGCTCCTGCCCACTTGAAGATGGGATTTTCTTATGTGGTTTTAAGCCTAGCCACGTTAGACTGAGCTCCAATTGATAAGCCACAGAAAACACCTTATCTTAATATGCAAGAAGCAAATAATGGAATGGTGGAAAAGCAACAACACTAAAATGCACTGCAGGTGGTGAAGCTTCAGAGCTGCTTCAAAACCCTTCACATTTAGAAAGCTTTAAAAACTGAATTTAGTGTTCATAGAGAGCACATTAGGGTCCCACTGCAAAGGCAGCAGATTTTGTCCATTCTGACATTACTTTTTTGTGTCTAAATTTAGGTATATTAAAGAGTTTTTGATGCTGAAACTCTGTGTTATGCAATATCATGCTTAAAACAAGGGATGCTCATCTTACATGTAATATTGGGTGTCCAAAGTCAATCTGAAGCGATGGCTGTGAGCAGATATTCCTTCTCTGGTGGTCACATTGAGTGTGTAAAAGCTATAGTGGTACATGTGATGTTGCTTTTATTACAGGGCTTTTGTGCTGAGAGTTGGCATGAGTAAATATTGTTTCATGGCTCAGCAGGTCTCCACGTGTTATTTTTCAACTGCTTATCTCATTGGATAGTGTTATAGTAGGATACAGCATTACTGTGATGGACTGGCAAAGGAAGGCCAACACAAGAAGAGTGCTGGTTCAGTTAAGGATGAAGAGCAGGATTTGGAGCTTTGATCTCAGTGCAGGTCATTTTAGTCAAACAGTTGCTACACCGCACTTGGTGTTGGGCCTCTGCCGGGAGAATTGATGGTCTCACAGTCCCTGGTTGATGACTGTCTGGAAAATAAAGCCAGTTTGTTCCTAAAACTGTAGTATTGGTAGGAGAGAATGGTAACTGAGAGGTCACGATGTTCTTTTGCAGGTTGAGTTGGGCCTTTTATTTCAGATTTATTCAAGGAGATTTATTCAGATCTGCCTGCCTTGTTCTGACAGGAGCCCCATACCAGCTTGAGTGCTACAGTGGTTCATAACAGCAATACCATTTTGCCATTGGAATATCTAATTTGCAGATACAGAAAGAGACAGGAAGGAGGCAGGGAGGGTGGGAAGTGCTATCAAGAAGAATCGCTTTCATACAGAACAAACACTCAAGAACAGATATCTTCAGTATAAATTCATTGTACATTCTCTCTCACTCCTTGGCTCTTGGTACATGCTCAGTTGTTGTCAAGACATTTGTGCGGAAATTTCCAGCCTAATAATGTGCAATAATGAACCTTTGTGAGGTACTGCAACGTGTTAGGCTCTGATTCAGCAAAGCAGTGAAGAGTGTGTGTACACGTAGGTTTGCCGGTTTCATTCAGTCAAAGCTGAATACCTTTGTGATCTTTGGATCTAGAGCATTTTCTAGCCTTATCAACAATAATACTGTAGCTTCATTGTCTGACATTTACAGCAGAAAAACAAAAACAGAGCAGCTTGAGAGTCAGCATGACTAGAAAGACACAATAATTCAAGCTGTTAAGATTTATGGTTATTACAGTGGAGGGTATTAAAGTAATTCACTGACATGATATACAAGGCTTGTGATAATTTCCCTCAAAAAAATTGAAGGGCAAGAGAATAAGGGATGCTTTGTGTTTGTGTGTTCCATTAGAACTGAAAAGTCAGTATTTCTGATTTTTTTTTTTTTTTTGGCACTTATTCTTGTGGGTTTTGATAAGCCCTTTCCAGCTGCTAACTCCCATATTGCTGCTCGTTCTTTAAAACCGCTAGAAGCAGCATGGCAGCTGACTGCCAGAAGGTGATGCGTGTTAGAGCTCTAGTAAACAAAAAGCCCTGATTTTCTTGGAAGTAACTTTTTTTAATATTAGGATGCCTACTAAGTCCCTTGGCACTTTGTCAGTAAATACAACTCTGAACCTAAACTGCTATGCAGGAATGTGTATAATTGTGGGGCTGGGTTTGGTTCTTGGTGGGTTTTTTGTTTGTTTGTTTGTTTGTTTTTTAATTATTAGTAGCTTTTGAAGCAAAACATTTTAGCCTCCTGGCTAAAATATCTGTTTGCCATGAGGATGCTGGAATATAAATACAAATGTTATACCTTCCAGAGCTAGAAACAGTTGAATGCAGGAATCTGTATTGTAGCTGAGAAGCAAAGGATATCCTTTCCGGGTCTCAGGCATTAAAAGGGCATTTTGCTAATTAGTTTTATTTTGACCAATGCCTTCACTAGAAACATTGCTGACTATGAACATACGAAAGATGTCCTCTGGTGGCTGATGAGGTCTACCATGCGCAGTGAGATGTGACCTGCCATGTGAGATCTCTGTCCCTCTGCTGTCAGTGATTGTGTGCTGCGTTAGGCACTGCCTCATCAAACTCGACATGACGTGGGATGACCACAAGGTACGGCAAACTTAAAAGAAAGCTTCCAGGCCCCTCCAGGGAGTTCAGGCAGGAAACCAGTATTTTGCCACCAGGCTAGCAGGTGCCCACATCGCTAGCCAGGCCATGCGTGATGCCTGTAGCAGAGAGGCTGCCTTTCAGCGAATGCGCCCCCAGCTGCCATACCTGACCAGGCCAGCAGCACCAAGAGCTTCAGAAGGAGCCTCCTTCAGCTTCAGCTCTGAGACACCCAAAAGCTGTAGCAGGGAGGATAGTGACCATGTCACCATGGAAGTGTCATGATTTCTACCGGGCATTTGGAGGGGAAAGAGGACAAGTTTTCACTTAGTCTCCAATTTAAACAGCAGGCTGCTCAAGAGTGACAAAAGAGCGCCAATAATTACTCCTCTAGCCATTTAGGAAGGTACCACATGTAAAGCTTTGTATGTACCATTTGGAGAAGGAAATTGATGTTTTACTGCAGTAAATATCAGGGGTTTGATAGCTCCTTCTTCAACATTCATTGTTACAGGCTAGCAAGAGGAGCCTTTACAGATCACTTCAAATGGAAAACTGAGATCAGCTGGTCCTGGCTCTCTGATACTCTCTAGATTTCAATGTTTTAGGATTATTAGCAGGGGATTCCCAACAGGTGGCCCTTGACTTTGAATTTCATCTCCCCAGTTGGTTTTATGATGTCTGATTTTTGTTGACCTTGCAGGTCATGTTAAAAGGCCTGTATTTTGAAGAGGGAGGAGGAAATTAAGTTCTTGTATGAGGAGGTTTCACAGCATTTGTTTAACTGACATTTTGATAGTCTGGCCATGTTTTAATTGGAGTTTATCTTTGGACATGTAGAAGCAGGGGCCTCAGAAGCTGCATTTGAGGTACGTGGCTGTGAGTACATTCAGCATTCTGCTGAAGACTCGAGACTGGGCAGCTTAGGGAGCCCTGTCAGATTCAGACCCTGGGCACCGCTAGGAAGCTATTAGGCCAACTGTAAACTAACAGTGATTATGAGATGAGGTCCCAGCATTTCAGTATGTGATAAATTACATTTTAGCTAGCACTCAGGCTCTTACCCCCATGTGCAGCTATGCTGTGGGAAAAGTTCCTTGTAGTCATTTGGCATGTGATTCAATGTTCATATAAATGAATGGAAAGTTTCATTCTGTTGATGCCAATGGAACTTGGATCCAGTGCTCTTTCTTGCAATGATTAACTCATCCTGGTTGTCAAAGCTAATAGTTTCTTTAGATGGCAAAGGGTATATAATTAACTGAAGAAAAAACACACACCCTAATTTAAAGTAACTGGCATAGCTGCCATCTCCTAGCATGTGTTAATACAACTGAAATTAGGTAACCTTGTGTGAAGTAGTATCAGAGACAAAGTGATGTGGAGAAAATAGTGTGTCTAACTCCATGGACACGTGAAACTTCCCTCTAATGGAAATAGTTCACATTTGAGGTTTTCTCTTTCTTTCTTCTGAGCAGTTTTGACCTCATGGTTTGAACATGTTGTGTGGTGCTGGCTCCTGAACCCCAGGCTGACCTTGGACTTGCCTCCTCAGTGCTTTTGACCAAGTTGTCTAACCTGGCCACACCTTCCTGACATGGATGTACAAATGAAGGATGACAGGCTGCAGATTTTAACTCCCTGTGTGCCTCTGCCTCTTGGACACCAGGCTTTTCTTCTCAGAGCAAGAAAGCAAAGGCACTTTTTCACCTTTAAACACTGATGAAAGCAGCAGGAGCCTGGTCAATACAAGACCAGCCCATCTTTCAGTGTTTCCACCCACAACATTGGCTTTTGGATCTAGTGTCACATCATTCAGTCCTAAGTAGTGTATTTTCCTTCTGGCCGTGTGGCTGCTTTGGACAGCCAAGACATGCACCATGGCTGTGTTTCCCCATATATATTATAACTGACCTTTCTGCCATTGGAATTAATGATCTCAGACAGCCTCCTCTTACCCTTTTTCTGAAAGCAGAATTCTTGTAGATTAACAGCAGTGCACATTTGCAGTGTATTTTACCATGTGTTTAGTGTATTTGTGTTCCTCATATCAGATACAATTTTTACAGCCTAGCAAGTGATTTTTCCATAGAAACTGGTAATGGAGCATGGCGCCAATACTGCATTGGAAGTCCCACAGAGTAGCAAAAGGACATATTACACTGGCAGTGTAGTTTCATCCTGCTTGCAAAATGGTGAAGCCCCATGTGAACACTGGCTAACATGACCCTTCTGGCATCTGAGAGCCCATCAAGTGGGCCCGTGAAACCTGACCTTTAAAGGGGAAAGGAATCCCGATGACTCACCTCAAGAGGGGGGAAGCCCATTAATCCACCTCCCTGAGCCAAGCAAAGCATCTGCTGGAAAGCCATCAAGCTATTGGGGGTGGGGTGGGGTGGTGTAAAAGGGGCCTCTCTCCATGCCATGAAGAAAAATAGCAAGTGTTGTGCTTAGAGGTAGCCATCTCCCAAACTGTCCTTTGTGCAGCTCTAGATTGATTACGTTTGTTAAGGAAGAAGAGATAGTGCTGTCTTGCAGGGAAGATAAGGCAAGAAAAGATAATTACTTCAAGAAAGACAATCTAATCATTTCTAATACATTAATCATCTCAAGTAAGTCCAACTTTTTCAAAACTGCTAACAGCGTTCTCATGGACTAAAAGATTAGTGAAAGAGCAGCAAGAGCAAGCTTTGGTCCTTTTTGTTTTGTCACATTGTATGTTGAATGTTAACTGTTGATTCAAGTGTTTACTACAATTAACAAGTCTTGACATACTATTTGACTTATTTTAAATATGTGTGGTTTAAAGTGAGCAAGTTCAGAGTCAGCCTAGTAACTTCTGCTTTGCTACCAGGAGTAGTTTTTAAAAAAAACAGTAGTAGTTTTTAAAAATCTTGTCAGGTTTTTAAGTGATATTCTTGTACTAACTGGTTTTAGAAAAATTTCCAAAATGTGTGTACTTTACTGTAAAAAGCCATTTAGTTGCGTTTAAAGCATTTGGTGGGGGGAGTCCCAATGTGACAATCATTTTTAGTGTGTCCACTTGTAAGTAACAGGAACAAAAAGGATACATTCAACTTTCTCATCTTTGCAGTTGCCAAGAAAAAGCAATTTCTTCCAGTTTGCATAACACAAGGCCAGACACGTGAAAAATTAGACCTTTCTGTCTTACAGCCTCAATTCACCAGCTGGTGTTCCAGTTTCTGTAGGACTATATTGTTCTGGCAGAGCTGGCAAATCAGTTGCATTGTTTTAGATTTACTTTCCGAGTGTTTCAGCCAGAGTGGATGGGCTACAAATTGCACTGTAGCTGAGGCAGTCCTCAGCATGCCTGGTTTTTAGAAAGTTGTGTTTACTTACTTATTTCCTTATTTGTTTATTATCACACTGTAGGAGCACCAAGCATGTGAACCTCACTGTGCAAGGCGTTACACACACATTTATTTAAAAAGGTGGGCTCTGCCCCAGAGACGTGATAGTCTGACCATCGGCAAGCAAGGCAAATCTTTAATCAACATTGCATGTGTTGAAGACTACAGTAATACAAGGCATTCGGAGAGGTTCACAGGGAACGGTACTTGAACCGACATTCATGAGAAGTGTGGGTTTTTTTCCAGGGTTGGACGATTTTTCACATAGGCCAAAGAAATAAAGCTTAACATGATTTTTGCTGTTTAATGCCTGCTTTTTTTTGTCAGGGGATGTGTGGGATATTCACATTTTCTAATTGCTTACTTTCATTCTAGATGGGATACACTCCTTTGCATGTTGGCTGCCACTACGGAAACATAAAAATTGTTAACTTCCTTCTGCAACATTCTGCAAAAGTTAATGCCAAAACAAAGGTGAGTTTTCCGCCCCTGCCTCGCTCGTTCTGTGGAGGCGGCGTGCGCGCTGTGCCCACTGCAGCCTTTCCCTCTCCCTGTGCCTGCAGAACGGGTACACGCCGCTGCACCAGGCTGCACAGCAGGGGCACACCCACATCATCAACGTCCTGCTCCAGCACGGCGCGGCGCCCAACGAGCTCACTGTGGTAAGTGCAGGGCGTCCGCCGCGAGGCCGCCGCTTTCCTCTCGGGCTCAGTTGTCTCGCCCCGCGTAAAGCCTTTGAGCGAGGGGAATGTGGAAAAAACGTGTGTGGTGGGAGAGGAAAAGAGCAGAGGAAGCCTATTCCCATCACCCCCGCGTCCTCTATGCCATCATCTCTTCCAAAACGAGAAGAGCAAACATCTGAAAATCTTTTCATTTTCATCCCGTTTCTGTGAAGAGTTACAAACTTAGTTATATATCCTACTACCCAAAATGTATTTATTTCAATCACCAACGTGCAAACATTTATTTGACCTGTATTGTGCATTTTTCTACAGTTAATTAGCAGTTCCTACACTTAGCCCTGCTAACATTCAACTTGTGTTATAAATGTTTCAATTGCTAGAATGGAAACACTGCCCTCGCCATTGCTAAGCGACTTGGCTACATTTCAGTCGTTGACACACTGAAGGTGGTGACAGAAGAGACCATGACGACAATTGTAAGTACAGCTTAGTTCAGTAGCGAATGGAAGAATTTTTCCTAAGCCAGTGTACTCAGCTTTGTTTAGTTACATGTCTACTGAGATTCCAGTTTCATTTCCACCTACTTCCTTTTAGCAGTATAAAGTGGATATTAAGTCAAATACAAGCACTATATTTTTAAGGTAGTAGACATTATTAGGACGTATGCAGAAAGACTACTAACTGAGCAGAAAATGGACAGTGTAAATGGCTGGTCATAGCTGCCATGTTTTTCTGCGTATCTTGTTGTTTAGGGCACAAACCACACGAATATGGGCTGGTTTGTAGTTGAAAAGACATTCCTACAGACTTGTGTAAATAGAAGCTGTTTCTGCCTTTTGAGAGGATTTGCCTGGGGACTGAGGTATAATGCCTTGTATTTGGCCTAAGAGAACGTATTCCAATCTAAGAAGCATTTGGAATTTACTTGAAAGCACCTCATTGTGTAGTTTCTGGTGTCTTCTGAAAGATGGTGAAAGGCTGTCTTCTGTCGAACGGTCACAGTCAGCTCCTGCAACCCTGGATATCCTTTCACCAACATATGCATGAACTCCAGCTTGTCTGTCTTGCCTCTCAGGAAGGCTTATTGCAGTGCTAGCCAGGAGAGATGAAAGGGACTAGTAATGGTCAAATATTACCTGCTATCAGAAAAATGGTGAGTCACAGAATCCAAAATATTTCTCGGAAAGATCTTCTGTTCATTAGCATTTTGCCAAATTACTCTATGAAGAAAACAGTTTTGTGAGGTGAGGGGTCTCTGTGCGCCACCACAGTAGTAAAGCCAAAACTGAGTCGTAAGGACATAAATTCATTGGCTCCAAATTTGCTTTTTCCTTTCTGCAACTTTTTTTTCTGATTAAAAAGAAAGAGAGATGTATGTGCACGTATGTATTTTTAGGCGTACCGGAGATGGAAAACAGTTACTGTGTGTTCCATGTTTTGTCATCACCCATTTGTGTGGTCTATCAGTGCTAGCAGGTGGTTGCAATATGATGAGCATTTGGGATGACAGGAAGATTTTAGCTCTGCTACTGCATGTGCCTTTTCTTCCTGTGACTTTCCTGGCTGTGGGCTGTAATTCAGGAGCTTACAGAAAATCCACCACACAAAAGACAAATTTCAGGACACTAAAATATAAAGGAATATGCCAGAAAATAATAATGATTTTTTTTCTTACATCTTCTCTCTGGGTTTTCTCAGGAACACATTTCTCTCTAGAAAGGTTCCAAAATAGTTTTCCACAACCTGAAAAATTTGATGGAGAAGATTATATGGGGTAGCATAAACTTGAATGGTTGCCTAGTTAGCTGCAGTGAAAGTAAGCCCACGTCTTTATGCTAAGAACTCCCAATATCACAAGGGCATTCTTAGCTTGTAGAACCCAGAAGCTGGGGGAGTTTGTGCTGCAGAAGATGACTGATCATTTATGTTCTGTAGATGAAGATGAGTACAGAGATGGTGGGTCAGGCTGTGAATTGTGCCAGAAGAAACGTTAGATGCTGAAAGGCCTGTACTACCCCAAATACCTGCTCTTAGGAGAAGCTCAGAAATAATTTCCATTGAAATCAGAATATGCTGCTCATCAGTCACAAGTGTGTAATTTCCAGAGTTTGGAAGTCTGGACATGAAATCTGATTTACAAATGAGGGTCTTAAAAACTCAGTTTGACTGCTGAGACTTATTTTGTGAGGCTTGTGGCTAAGCAACTCCCAAAGGTAAATGTAATGAAACTGGGGATGAACTTAGCTAATTTTACTACAATTTACACTCAAACACCAATAAAAATATCCAGTAGTGCCCAGTAGTGCCTGGGGGGGTGGGGGGGAAAGTCCTGTGATTTTGCTAGTTTAACAGCAATATGTTAAAAACCTTTGCAAGTAATTCCCACAAAATGAAATAAGTGTGAGGCTTTTTATAAGTTTTGTGATGTTTGAGCATGCAGAAGCTCTTTTGCCTATATCAGGTGATGGCAGTAGGCCAAGAAACATGAACTGCCAAGTGAATATTCATGAAGCCAGAGAAAAACTGAGATATTTTAAAATAGATGAAAATGGAAAAGCTGTTTTGTCCTCCTGAACTTGTTAATGATTTCTTATTTGTATATGAAGGATGAGAAGTAATGGCAGTTAAAAAGAATGTAATATAAAAACTCTTTAAAGATGGGAGTATTTTGGTGTGGGGTTTGAGGTTCTTTTGGTTGGGTTTTTTTGGTTTGTTCATTTTTTTGTTTTTTTTTCCTTTTGTTTTTGTTCTTTTTTTGTTGTTGTTCTGTTTTTAATTCCACTGCACTCCTTGAATGGTAACTCTTTAGGGCCTCCTGCATGACAGAAAACTTGACCAGTGCTTGTTGTGCTGTGCCCCAGCTGGAGAGTAAAATGTGCATGTGTGTGTCATTCGTGCAATACACAGGTATTCTAGGAACAGATTTCAGGCATTCATAACATTTTTTTTTCCTGCTTCTAATTTTTTTTTTATTGGTCTTTGAGTTTGAATCAATATAAATGTCAGGATGAAAATCAACCAACCACCTCTGAGTGTCTTGCATGCACAAATTCCTTATGGGGTATCATTTAGCCTGCTTGGGGTTACAATTGTTCTCATTTGTGGGAAAAACACACAATTCGTGCTGAGGCACCTCTGAAAAAAATCACAGAGGTTAAGCCTGCTCCTAAATTGCAGGATTTTTCTAATGAGAAAGGAAGAATACTTCCCTCAGAAAGATTAGTTTAAATAGAGATGACATATTCCTGCTCAAAATTTAGACAACTATTTAAAGAGTTCTCATTAAAACCCTTGACAAGAAACTCTCTTCAGTGTACTTGTTTCTTCTTTTGGTGTCATCATCTTCTAGGCTTTCAGCTCATGCTTTTTCTGCTGTGAAAATTTGAATACAGTTTAAAACACAAATATAATATTGCCTATTTCTGTGTTATTTCATATAGTCTTTTTAACATATAGTTCAATGCATCTGTAAGTGAAAAAGTGAAATAAGGAAGTGAATAAGAAGCTAAAAAACCCTAAATCTTGTTTTGCTAACTGCAGATAAAAATGTCCTACCTTGCTTTCAGGTTTTAAAATAACTATAATTTTCAGAAAAATGATGCCTGCATTCTGAAATGATTTTTTTTTTCTTTGACAGACTGTTACAGAAAAGCACAAAATGAATGTACCTGAAACCATGAATGAAGTTCTTGATATGTCTGATGATGAAGGTATTAAAAAATAAAAAAACCTCTCTTGCTTATTTTTCAGTCTTCTGTTGTTGTAAGAAATGTTTGTTAAAAAAAACAAAACAAAACAACAAGCAAACAGTATTAGTTGGATATGGTCTTTGCACATTTGTCATTTTTTTACATTGATTGTTGACACATTGATAATCTATGCTTTTATTTACTTATTTTGTTTATTTAAATCATGCAGTTCGTAAAGCCAATGCCCCTGAAATACTCAGTGATGCTGAATATTTGTCAGATGTTGAAGAAGGTATTTGTGCATTTCTGTATTGCAGTGATATTTAACTCAAGCCTCTTCCTTTTCTTTCGTCTGTCTGAAAATTAATCCTTTCAGATAATTTTCTTATTACCCCACTAACAATAATTTCTGCTTTACAATTAAGAATGCTTTCAAAAATTCTTTGAGCTATTGCTGATAATCCTCTAATTTTTTTCTGAATCTCTTACTCCCAATTTTTTAATCAAATTACCTCCAGTTTCCTGGAATAGTCCTTTTGCTGCTGCTTCTATAAAGTGGAGAATTGTTTTATTATTGTAACTGAAAACTTAAATATCAGACAGAAGGGTCAAATATCAAAACAGTTTGGAAGAAATAACTGATAGTGAAAGTGAATGGCAGAAGAAATGAATTTTTTGTGGGTTTGGGTTTTTGGGTTTTTTTTTTGTTTGTTTTTGGTTTTTTTAATTCTGATGTGAATTAAGCTCCGAAATTGTTGATTTACATTGATAGTGGAATCTTAGTCTGGAAAGATGTAGTTTCAGGGTGGGGATTTTTTGTTTGGGTTTGGTTGTTGTTGTTTTTTGTTGTTTTTTTTTTTTTACTATATATAATATTTCAGTCATCATATTCAGTAAAACCACATCAGACTACTTTTGTCCTGAATAAAGAGGATGGTGCCTTGGAGTCAACACATTGGTGTTTGTTAGTCTTAAGCAAGTACTTTGTAGCTGAGATTTCACCTGTACCTTTCTGCAAAGTGACATGAACTCCGTGAGAGTGGCAATAAAGCCCTCTGTTTCCAGTGCCTCTCATAAGTCCCCTGAGCTATTTGTGCTAGCAACCTGCCCGTCCCAGCTCACTCCTCGGTGCTGGGCAGGCTTGACACGGTTTCAGTGGTTCCAATTACTCCAAAACTCCAAAACTCCTTTGGCAACTGCTTCCTGCCCCTGTACCAGCACCCTCTGTTAGGTCAGACCTCTCCTGGTTTGGATGTGCGGGAGTCCGTGTGCGTTTCACCAGGAACTGCAGGTTTCCAGAGGCCATGGTGGGATTAGGTTTCCAGGTGACGTTCAGAAACAGGAGGGTCTTGAGTTGATGAAGAGCATGACAGTGTCCTGAAGGCTTTTCCGTGTGTCCCAATTCACTTGCATTAGAGCTGCAGTTTTTTTCTTCTCTAGTAGGAAACAAAGCAACTGTGTTCAATTTTCTTGTACTGCTTTAGTTAATCTCTCGCTCTTCATTCCTAGGGATATATTTACTTTTAATTCTATATAGCATTTAAGCAGTAAAGTTTAAAAGCTATGTAGCTAGGTTCATCGGTGCAGCTCTTGTTTAATTCATGCATCGAGGCTTTTGGTTTGTTTTCAGTTTGTCATTGTGTTCCCTTTGCTGCAGTTCTAAATGGATAGTGCTCTTACCCTACACCTGTGTTTTACAGATAAGTCTCTTAGGCTGTTGTACTGCTCAAAACAGAGTATTGTTTTAATGGACTGGAACACTGATGCATAATAGTGTTAGTTAATAGAGCAGTAACTGTTGCCGTATCCCACTGCACTGCGTGCAGCGAGGCACGGATGAAAACCACTCCTATATGGAATCTGCATATTAGAACCAAAGACGTAAAATGTGTCTTTTGATATATGGGATCATTTGTTAAGGCCAAGTGCAAAGCCTGCAAAGGGATGTGCGAGATCTGTGGAAGGTTTTTGTAGTCACTAACTCTGTTTAACAAAAAACAAACCAAACCAAAAATTAAGAATGCTGTTCATACAATCAATTCTTCGCCTAGAGACTATTCTGCACCCATGTTGTTACTAGGGGAGCTAAGAGACTGGTTTGTACACAACAGGGTCATTTTCAAACCAAACCTGAAAGGGAGCTCTCAAATCAAATAATAGGTATTTTATTAATCTATGCTGAAGCATTCCAGTGTGCAAGGCATGCGATGAATTACAGGCTTCGAGGTAATAACCACTGGCCTGTCTCTCTTTCCTGATTTGCACATCTGTAAGGACAATATACCGATGCCCATCCCCACAACTCCTCAGTGTTGATGGGGTATTTACATACAAAGCCTCCACTTACACCAGTAGAAATAAATATGTTCAAGATGGTAATGCACTCTGACAAATCTCATAGCCAGGGAACTCATTTCCAAGTGAGAGAAGGGCACAAATCTCCCACCCAAATCTGAGCTTTCCCTCTCTTGCTTAACACTCATGTCATCAGCCAAGACTCTCCAGTGAGAGAAACTCGGTTAATAATTTCTCAATATGCCACAATCCTCCAGGTTTCTCTCAGAAGAGGAATTGAAGGCTTGGAAAGTAGACTCTCAGAGCTCAGAGACAAATGTCAGGAAACTGTTTCCCTGCATTTATGTCTCGCTGTGCCCGCTAAATAACTATTTACATGGAAATTGTGTGATTTTCCTACCGAGGACAGTTTGGTTTGGAGTCAGACTGGTTGAGAGGCGAGACCTTTTCTTCCTTTCCCTAGACTACTCTGGCAATTCTGCCCAAATGAGGTTAAGTGCTGGGAAACTGCTACACCGCAAAAAAAGAAATGGTGGTTTTTTGAAAGATGTGAACATGATTTTGTGGGAAAAAAATGAAGGCTCATCTTCGTATGTAGCACCAAGTTTGCAGAAGAATATAGAGCAATTCCAGTGCACACTGAACACAGGCTCTGCTTTTATTTTTTTAAAGAGGTTGCAAACCTTCTAAATGTGAAACCTGAGACTGCAAGAACCGGGTCTTTCCTCTTACCATCTCCAGATGCGAGCTCGCACCCCACACCCTGCGCAGCTGCTGGGAGCCCCAGCGGTGCGCCCCGTGGCCGCAGGGCTGGTGGGGAGCCAGGAATCAGCCGTGCTAAAGCACATCCCGAGCCATCTGCGGGAGGCCTGCAGGGAACCCCCTCGCATGCTCAGCCTCTGAGCACCCCTCCGGGCGGGTGCAAGAGCTTTAATCCGGTGGAGGAAGCTGAAGCCCTGCTGCGACTGCCACAACCCAGCAATGAGCTCTGTCACAACAGCCCCCCGCGAAAGCTGCCGCTGCTGTCCCAGAAGGGACAGTAAGCGATCGGAGCTGAGACAAACAAGGGTGAGGCTATGTGAGCAGCGAAGGGAAAAAAATCCAAACCAAAAAACAGTTCAGGTGTTGAGAGTTTAGACAGTCATTGTCAAGAAACACTCTCTGTTGAGCTTTTAATTTTTTTTTTTAATTCGGTTTTCAGTAGATAACAGACTTCTGGGTGTAAATAGGGACACTGTTTTAAACCCATTTAATGGAGATTCCTCTCAGGAGGAGTAAGTATCATGCTAATCAGTCCCTGGCAGATTAGACAGATGTCCTAACAGGATGTGAGTGCACACTGCTTGATCCCCGAGTAGATGCTGAGGTCCGGCAGTTGAAGTGTGTTTAAGACAGGTCAGGGCATCCCCTTGCACGAAAGTCTGTTAATGATCATTTGAGGTGGGGTTCATTTATTGTATTTTTATGCTCCGAGTTTTTTGAGTTTCTTTGTCTCCGTAAAATTTTACAGATTCATAAAAGTTTCAGCGGTTTGGTATTGGCTTTTCTCCATTCTTGTGTGAAAACTAAACCTTGGCTACAACGAGAAGCATCCTGCTCTTCCCTGTGGCCGTACCTCTTCTGCCATCAGGCAGCTCTGGACAGGCTGTGACGAGGGAGCGGCGAAAGCTTCGGGGATCTTTAGCAAAGGCAATGACAGATGCCCATGTGGATCCCAGGCTATGATTAAATTTTGTTTGGGACTTTTCCCAAGCCACATGATGCCTTCTTTCCTGCTGCCAGAGAGCCTGTATTTCTCACTGGCCTTTAAAAAGAGCACCGACCCTGCGCTCTTCTAATTCCTAGCTGTAGGAGACAGGCTGAGGGACCAGAAAAAGGGGGAAAACATGGGAAAAGGTGACAAAGGTGATGAGAAGTATGGAAAAGCTTCTTGGGGAGAAAAGAGTAAATAGAGTAGGACTGTCTATCCCAGGAAAAAAAAAAAAGCTGAATGAAGGATAGGCTAGAATGTATAAAATAGTGGGTGGCAAAGTGAGCAGTAATGCTTGCTGCCTCTCCAGAAGTCCAAGAATAGGGGTCATCAGTGAAACCAGCAAGAGTTAAATTCAAATTCAGCTAAAATTAAAAGGGCTGCTCTTCCTGCAACAGGTACTTGAATTGTGTGACTCCTTGGCACGCATCCTAGGTGTGGGGATGGCGAAAAGTGTACACCAGTTCAAAGTGTGATTGGAAGAATTTAAAAAGGGGGGAGGGGGGGAAATACCTGTTCATGACTACACAAACCTCTTGCGACTTTAGAAAATGTGCACTCAAATCACTGCTAGCCAGACAAATGTCCCGGAGGACTTCCACTCTTTCAGGTTCTTATATTCTTCCGTGAGGTGTGGCTGCTGTCAGAGACAGGGTACACTAGAACTGACAGGCCTTTGCTTTGACCTGCTGCTGCTGTTCTTTCCTGGATTTTGAACGGTTTCCTATACTTGTGATAGCTGTGTTTGCCCGCTGCTAGCAGGGACATCATCTTCTTCAGCACGTAACATGTTATGAAGGGAAGGGTGGCAATTGCAGCAAAGCAATGCAGTACCCTCTGGTGTTTTTTCATCAGTGCCTGACTTTTTTGGGCATCTCTCTATTGTTTGTGCTCAGAGGTGAATTTTGTCTTCACTCTTCCATGGGACCTCTCTGTGCAGGAATACAGTGTGCTATGAGCAAGCGCTGCGCTCTGCTCGTTACCTGAAACGCAGAGGATTAGGCTGTGGCACCTAATTAAACAGAGCGGGATTGCCAAAACGCGCACCACCCTTTTTGCTCCAGCCTCCCACGATCACAGAACAATGTCTGGAATTCTTTGAAATCACCACTCCTAGATGCAGCTTTTCCTTTGATGAGAGCATTTCATCAGAGTAATCCTGCTCTGGCTGGATTAGCTGCAGAGCAGGATAACATCTGATGTGTTTTGCAGCTCGACTGGAATAGTGTTTTACCATTCTCCACCTTGCCTTTGAGAAACGATGCTCCTAAAGAACACGCCTCGCCTGCTGCTGTTGCAAGCGCTGCAGCGCTTGCCTCCGGGTGCTGGAAGGGCGGAAGTTTCCAAATGTACCGGCCCGGTTAGCAGTTGCTTCAAGATTGGCTCTTAGGAAAAATTTCTTTACTGGAAGAGTGGGGAAGCGTCGGAACCGGCTGCCCAGGGAGATGGTGGAGTCCCCATCCCTGGAGGCGTTCAACAAACGTGTGGATGTGGCGCTTTGGGACATGGTTTAGTAGGCACGGTGGTGTTGGCTTGACGGTTGGACTGGATGATCCCGGTGGATCTGGGACGGTCTGGATGGCCTTTTCCAACCATAACGATGACTCTAGGATTGCAGGTTGCCCCTGCCTCCCGCCTTCCCGGAGCCGCTTCGCCCCCCCCCACCACC
>VZTL01006002.1:0-29806 GCA_013400535.1 Scopus umbretta | reverse complement strand
AATAAAATAAATATAAAATAATAAAAAAACAATATAGGGTGTCCCCGCCCCCCAATAATTGTTTGAACAAATCTTATTACATTAGAGGAAAGTTCTTCAAATGATAGAGAGAAATGCCCCAAGTCATTCTTCCTGGGAACAATAGCAAGGGCACCAAGAGCAGCACTGGAATAAAGGACATTAAAAGCCTCAAATCTATCACAGGTTCTGCCCATGAGTTTCTGTACTTGGACAGCTGCTGAACTTCTCCCACTTCAGTTTCCCTACTAGTTTCACAGATAATAGATGAAACTTAACTCCTCCTCCAATACTTATAGATGAGAAGTAGGCATCAGAATAACAGTAATTCCAGTATTTTCAGCTGTAGTTATATATTTTTGTCACACACGACTGAATGAAGTGGGATTGATGAACGAAGAATAATTGTGGGATTCCTCGGTACGATGTATATGACCATGTGGCTACCTGCTCTCAAGCACAAAGTAGAAAAACAATTTTAAAATGTAATAAAAGATAAATTATTAGTTATTAAAATGGGAATGGAGAAGAGATTTCTTGTTGTCAATGCTGTAGGGTTTTCCTTTTACAGAACCCAGAAGGGACATCAGTGCCAGAACATGGTGTGAGTTACCCAAACTCCTACTATTGTTTAAACAATTTATTTCATAATTTCTTGTAGCCAACACTTGGTTGCTTTTGTTTACATACTCTGCAGGGGCCACCACCTATGGGAAGAAAGATGAGAACATACTCAAATTATGGTATCTGTAAGACTCACTGAGTCTGTAATGATTTTCAAGCAGAGTCTTGCTGTGAAAGCAATGCACAAAGTCAACAAAGGGTCCAGGTACAATATTCTTGTAATAAAATTAAAATTACTAAAATAAATTTGTAGGTGTCTGACAAGAAATTGAAAAATACAATATATTTATATATAATGTATCAGCTGACACCAGATGCAGCACATGTGAACAAGGCTGAGCTCAGTAAAAGCAGGCTGTGCAAATTGATATAGACTCTAAGTGCGTGGCATGGTGGCATGGGGATGGTTCTTGTTTCATGAACGTATTTTCTTTTCCTAACTTGCTGTTTTAATGACAACAATCCTCTAGACATAGGTGGGAAAGAAGAAATACTGTCCTGTTTGAGAGTCCTTAAAAACTCCTGGTTTTAGCCACAGTAGTGACTGAAACATAATACTTTTTTTTTTACATAGAAATTTAGAAAGAGTAAGAAATTCATTAAAATATATATACACATACAACCTAGATCCATGATAAGTACTTAATTCTAAGTGACTTTTCAATGCATATTTGTATATGGGTGTTTTTACTTCAAAATAAAACAACTTTTTTTTTTTTAAGATTTATTACTTTTTGAATTCTTGGCTGACAAATAAATCAATGTACACATGGATTTGTTTCTAAATAGTTCAAGTGTTTATAATCCAATTGGTTGGTTTTGTTGTTGATAAATTTACTGAAAAGAAAGAGAATGCCACCAAAAAAAACCCACCAAGTTGTACTTCGTTGTATTGTGATGATTTCTATTACAGTGGCAACTGCAGAATCAATCTATCTATCAGTCAGCATCAGAAAAGAGAAGCACAAAAGTAAAAATAAATTAGGATGAGTGCAACTGCTTTGCATCATCAAGAAACAGATTCTGGAAGTTCAATTAGGGATTACTTGCTGTTGTTCAGGTAAATGTTCTCCCAAGTGTATCCATTTTACAGGACACCTGAAAGGCTTTTCCAGATAGATGGATGGTACTCCACTCTACATTCTCATTCATTTGCAGTTTTGCTGGACTGTACATGGGCATGAAGTTTCCCTTCATTTCTTTCCTGCTTCTTTGGCAGACAACCCTCAATTCAGTCTCTTCTGCACTGTATAGCTAGCAGAGTGTCCTTCCTCGTAAAGCCAGATAATTAGGTTTCCTTCAGTAATTCCATCTCTTTTCCACTGGTCATGAGCAGTTTGAGGTTCTTTTCCCTTCATGATAGACCCTGGACCCTTTTAATCTATTGCATGCTATTTGTTTTCCAGTATTACTTTTTTACTCTGTCACAGCAAAGTTCAGCGATGACTGTCAACAGCGTAAAACTTATTTCTATGAAGTCAGCAACAAAAATGCAATAGCCTCATTCAGTGTTCAGCATGAAGAACACAACATCAAATGGATAGATCTGTAATTAAAGGTGGATGCTGTCAGGGAGACAGAACTATATTTCTGAACTCTGGGAGAAAAGAATCTCGCTCTCCTTTTACATGTTTACCCAGAAATTCCTCCTGTTCCTGGAAATCTAAGACTTACTCTAATAGAATATGATCTTTAGGGGGTATGGAAACTTTTTGGTATGGCAGTATAGGTAAAAATACAACATTAATTGGCATTTCTATCCCGTTTCTCCACAAATTTGAAAACAAACATTTCTATGAATTTTTTGAGAATGTTCCTTGTTTATCCACCCATTATTTGGAAGATGTAATTCATATAGCCAAAAGAAAATGCAGCAGAATGGCAAAAATCAGACAATTTCAGCAATACAATAAAGAGCATTCATAATCAGCAACCAAGAATTCACCGAGTTTGATGATATAATGAAAATATTAACAATTTGGCATGGGTTATTTTCAACTGAAATTTTCCATGATGCTGACTATAAACCACAGATCTGCATACAGATCTAGATGATTGGATTAAAAAGGCAGAAAGGAGTATTTTGACTAGTTAAATCATCAGAGGAACAAACAGAAAGCAGCCACAAAAATTTCAATTTCCTAAACAGAGCAAAAGAAAAAGCAGGAAAAATAGGTGCATGCATGGATACTTACATCGAAAGTTATACCTACGCTTACATTTAGTCTATGATATTACAACATTACTGATTCACTAGGACTTTTATGCTCTCCCAATCTCTATATTTTAATGGGGCTAATTATTCCTTAACAGCACCTATTTATTTCCTTTTATTATAAAATTTAAACTGTCAAATATAAAAATCTACACTTTAGACACCTAAATTGGGGTAGATTAACTGTATTCCATCTTACCCCCCATCCATCTTTGTCTGTGTTTGTTTTTCTATCATTAAAGGGGGGGGGCTTTTTAACCCCACCTCACCTGACAAAGAAACAGACATTCATACATGACCAGAACTTTCACAAAGCAGAAATGAAAACATGTGACACTAGTGTGGTATTCAGAGAACAGCACAGTTTATTTTGTTTGTCTCTTACTATCAATTCCTTTATCCTTGGTCTGATTTGGTTAAGCTCTTCAGGCCTGTTGCTAAGCACACCGTACCCCACCTCCTTCCTGTCCTCACCCTGCACAGAATAACAACGAGTACATCCTTGACAGAACAGAGACTGAGAGTGGCTTTGGTCACATTTAACTTTTGAAAAAAAAAAGAAAAGAAAAAAATATCTTTGGGGTGTCTTACTTGTAGTTGTCATACCTATGCTGATTTCCTGAGCAAGGTACTGACTCATTTCCCAAACCTGAGATTTCTGCTAGCTCCCAAGCCAAGTGAGATGCATTTAACACACTCCCACTTGCCAGGTGCAGACCTCTTACCTTGCTAGCCACATCATTTTGATAGCTTGTGCTCAAAGTCACTTGGTGAATTATGAAAAATGACTAAACTAAATGTATTTTAGCTAAGATGCTAAGGACACATTACCGTTTTAAACATCCAAGGACACATTAAGATGTCTGTTTTTTTAAACAAAGCAGTGACTGATTGAGATAACTAATTTGTTTAAAAAGACAGGAATAGGCACTTGCCACATTTAGTCCAGTCTACAAATAATCAGTTAATCACATATTTAAGCATTGAATCACAGATCGAATTAAAAAATAATCATATTCTCTATACTTTCTGTAATCTCTATCACATAACACGTATCTATATTCTCTATAAATAAGCAAAGCAGCTAAAGCTAGGAAAGCAGTGCAATAAAGCATATTAAAAGTCACTTACAAGGAGTTGCCATACAAGTTTAATCTAACCCTCTTCAGAAAACGTGACACCACCTGTTGCTCAGAAGACTAAGCTACAGCAGTATCATGCTACTTGGCTTCTGTATGAAAGCATCCACAAATTCTAATATTTTCTGCTTTTGAGCACATTGACTTTGCTCCACTTAGGGGACTGACTTCACTTTTCTCGAGTACTGCATGTGGATAAGGCCCATTGAAGGCAAAGACTGTAACCTGAGCAAGGGAACTGTCACCTGGCTTTTGTATTCATTACTTCATTGATGAATTCATGTTTCAGTGGTTAAAAAGGTACTCCAGCAAGACAAGGTTACAAAAGTGCCAACAAATTCATCATAAGTGTCCCTCTAGCTATTAGATTCACTGAATTTAGGAAGGGTCCATTAGCTTTCAAAAATGCAAAGTGAGCGCAGTAACTATCATGTTAGTGCAGTAGTAGAACAAGGGGATGAATGAGAAGGCAACTTGGAGAAGGAAAGTTTTGTATGGACCAGACTGGCCAAGGACTAAACTAGGAAATTCAGTTCCAAGCAAGTCTGAATTTTGGAAAACTGAATCCAGATTTGTACATAATGACATGGGCCTTTGAAAGCTGGCAGAGAACTTCAATTTTATTAGATTTAGTTATATTTAAGTTACCTGCATAAAAATTATTTCTTGGCTGTTTAAGTCCCTGCCTCCCACAACACTTGTCAGAACAAACTGAAAAACATAAATAGCAACTTAACCAACTCAAAAAAGGTCCATTTGAGGAAGACAATTTTGTGATATCTAACACAAAAGAGTGTGTTTAATTGAACAATACAATACAAAATTATCTTGGAAAAAAGAAAGCTTTGATAGAAAAAAAATGTGCCCATACTCTCATGTTAATGCTAACAATCTTACCTAAATGAATGCAATGTTCTATGCCTACAGGCAGCGTCCTTAGAATAATTATTTCAGTAAAGGCATCATTGCTGACCCAGAAAGTCATTGTGTGGTCTGTATAAAACACACTTGCCCTCCTATGAATGCCTGTTTCCGAAGGGATAAAGTTATTCCACAAAGAAATGAAGAATAAATATTGGCCAAAATATAAGATAGTAGTCCCTTCCCTATTAAAACAAATAATAATATTAATTGCAAGGCAACTCCTTAGTACCTGGTCAGAAGCACCCTTAAAATGCAAGCAGCTGCTTCAAGTAAGAGACACGATTGTTTAGACTGGAGAAGAACAGAACGATGAACTTGAGAAAAGTGCATGCATTGTGGTTTGCAGGGTGGCCACCACATTGGTTAAACTGACCTCTAGATTGAAAGGAAGAATTACAATAGCCGAAGCTGGGGGGGGGGAAGTTAAAAAAAAATTAAGCCTCCCAAACAAAGTCCACAGTTCTGCACGTTGAAAACATCAGAAAGGCTTCCAACACCAATGGCTTTGTACTGCAAGCTGGCCAGGCATAAATGTGAACTAGCATGCCTGCCTGCGTGAGCAGGGGTTTGCAACTCAGCAGGAATCCCAGGTATGGTTCTTGGAAATAGGCATACTCTCTTTTCCATGCTTGTAAACCACCTTTCCAGTTAATTCTGTAGTTTACTAGAAATCTTCATTCTTATTCCTATGGAAGACCTATCATATTTATAAGGTTGTAGTTTAAGCAGTTTTGCCTCTCATAGGAAGTTTTATGTCCAACATTAATTTCACTGAAACCATTTCACTAAGAAAATGAATGATACAGCTGCCAACTTCCATCAGCAAAAGAACTACTTTTTTCATTCTCCTCCTTTAATATAATTTGTGGTAGTCAGTTATAGAGTTATGGGTCTTCAAACATTTCATAATTATTTTCAGCAAATTTCTTAATGATATTTCTCATAGTGTATCTTATGCAAAATAGTCATAAGATGTGAGATGACTTCATTTCCGAGTAACATAGGACATGAGCAATCACACCAAACTAACCCTTGTAAAAGCTTGTTTAGTAGAGATTTCATAATGTGAATCATATAATAATCGGCAAGTAAGAAAAGGGCATTTTCAAAAAATATGTATAAATAACATCATGATGCAGAGAAATGGCATTTGAATCCTTTGAAACATTGGTATCAACAAGTGTTTTTCACATGCACAGGGCTGTTTTTTGAAATAAAAACACCAAGCTGTGGTAAAATTACATTATATTTCCAGCTAGCACAAAAGTAACCAACAGGGATGGCGTTGTGGTTTAACCTGGCAGGCAGCTAAACACCACACAGCCGCTCACTCACTCTCCCCCTCCGCAGTGAGACTGGGGAGAGAATTAGAAGGAAAAAAAAGTAAAATTTGCGGGTTGAGATAAAGACAGTTTAATGGGACAGAAAAGGAAGGGAAAATAATAATAATGATAATAATTAAAGAATATACAAAGCAAGTGATGCACAATGCAATTGCTCACCACCCGCTGACCGATGCCCAGCCCGTCCCCGAGCAGCAATCGCTGCCCCCGCAGCCAACTCCCCCCAGTTTCTATACTGAGCCTGACGCCATATGGTATGGAATAGCCCTTTGGGCAGGTTGGGGCAGCTGTCCTGGCTGCGCCCCCTCCCAGCTCCTTGTGCCCCTGGCAGAGCAGGGGAAGCTGAAAAGTCCTGGACTAGTGTCAGCACTGCTTAGCAACAACTAAAAACACCAGTGTGTTATGAACGTTATTCTCATCCTAAATCCAAAACACAGCACTATGGCAGCTACTAGGAAGAAAACTAACTCTATCCCAGCTGAAACCAGGACAGATGGTTGAAATAAAAACAAAACCACAAAAACACTGTTATATAGTGTTTGGTATATTTAAATTGGTTTTCCAAGTACTGTAGTTACCACTTCCTTTTAAAAGGGGAAAAGGTTGTTTACATTGTTACTTCTAAAGATGGTATTTTATTTCCCATTCATTTTATGTGAATTATTCATTCCTAGGTAAAACATCAGGACCTGTTGCATTTCATTTCCTCAGAAGATACTTAAGTTTTAAGAAAATTAGACTCTCTCATTGAAGTAGATTTAGAAGTACCAGTCTCTTTACAGTATCTTCTCAGCCTACAGAAAACAAAAGAAAAATGCTAATATTTATTGGCAATGTGTATGAGATTTTATACACATAGCTAGTCTTACACACTATTAACAGTAATATTTCAATATCTAATTTAACTTATGTCCCAACTAACATTCTTCTACCCTAACTACAATGCAGTAAAAGGATAAATTTGGAGCAGAAAAGATTTCAAGATATGTAATACAGTGGTTTCCTCCTTTTTCATGAAAAAGCCTAGAAATATAGAAAATTACCAGAAAATATTAACCAACTTTTGCAATTGATTTAATCTTCTTGTAATTTAACAAAAAAGCTACACAAGTAGGTACAAAGAATTATAATACTGATCTGAGTAAATCAGAAAATCAGAAAAGATTAATTTGCTTTGCTTTTTTGTTACTGTCATCTTATAAAACAATCACGAATGTTAAATATGGCAGCAGTTCTAGGTTTATTTGCTAGATTCATTTGCCTTGAAAGTCATTATATGTGTTTCTTACATCTGCACCGAAATGCTCTGCTTCTCAAGCCAGCCCTTTCATTCCACAGTCGCCAATTTCATGTTCTCTGTCCTTCAGCATACTGTATTTGCTTTCACTTGACCATTAGCTTTCAAGTAATACGTTTTTTTAGTACCAGTCCAGATATTAAAAAATTATATAGAATTTTATGCCTAGATCTTGCTTTCCTTAGAAAAATCATTCTAGCAAGACCATCCCTATCAGCAGTATCTGTCAGAGTCAAATACTCACTGACCAGGTTCTTTTAGATATCCCATACCTGAAGGGTGTAAAGTTTGATATCAAATTTATATACTTGAAGGTAACTGATGTTACACTGGATTTCTGATTTAGTGGAGTGACACAAAATATATTGCACAAGACAATATAAATGTAAGTTATACTTGGCTATATATATATATAGCAATTGCAATACACAGTTCAATCATAATCCCAATGTGATTCCTATTATTGGTCTCCAGAATATGCTCACCATCAGGATGCTGGCTATCCCCAATCTCTGGGAAAGAGTACATGGGTCGAGGCCAGCTCAAACCTGTTGCTTTCTTAATTTTTTATACTCTTATGTTGGGCTGAGCTGCACCACCTATTCAATCCTGCCATGCTGGTCTGGCTAACTCAGGGAGACATTCACACTCTTTTAATAAACTCAGGGAGAAACATTGACACCACCAGTCCATCCACTCAACTGTTGAGAGTTGTTTATCTACAATGAAGGCCACCCTCCAGACCCCTTTGTGCTGAGACAGAGTCAGCTTATTGCAAGAGCTGTGGTCAGTCATATCCTGCAGTATTGCCTGAGCTTCACATCACTCTGGCCCATCTTCTCTGAGCCTTCTTCCATTTTAGGGGTCTATTGGCCAATCACAGTATATTAGCTTTTTCTTTCATATTTTGACAATATTTAGCTTCTCATGTAGAGGAAGTTAAATCCTTCGTTGATATTCAAAAGCAGCATTCCCCACATATTTCTGTGGTGTCAGATTGCTAGAGTAGGAACCAGAAGGCAAGCCACAGTAATTTTGATTTCTGACTCCCTGAATTATTTATATAGTTGTAATTTCTAAGAGAAATATCTTCATACATTCATTGTACACTGATAATGTGTGTCTAGTAAATCAGACAAAAAGATTGAAATGTATAGCAGAACACATGTTATCTAACAGAGAAAAGTAATGCTGCATATTATTCGATTCTGGTATGCAGAAAACTAAACTCCTCTGGCATCCAGCACAGTTTAAATCAGGGAACCAAGAATTAGCCTTTTGTTAAGAATAGTGGGGAGCAACAAGGGATTAGGAAACTTAATAGCAAAAAAAAAAAAAACCCTAAACCAAACTGTTGCTTTAAGTGCTTTGTCTAAGAGCTCTTTCCAAGAGTAAAACCAACCCCTCTCTCACTCTGCACCCTCCACTCCCTTGTGAAGTTGGGGTTAGTATCCCAGAGCTAACATGTGATTAATGAATTTCAGGGTCCTTACAGAAAATCTGGAGAAAAAGTCTAGGGCCTAGCAAAAACAAATCAAGCTCTGCAAATGGAAGTGCACATACTATTGCAATATTTTCTTAAAATACTTATGAAGGTCTGTACTTCCAATGTAAACACAGCCACCACCAGCCTTAATAATAACTTGATGTACTTTGCACTGAAAGCAGATTTATACCAGACAACCTCACCAAGTCATGGGGCATATTCCTGAAAATCTTTGTATTTGCAGGTAACAAGAGAAGAATCAAACCTCACACTGCACAACTGAAAGAAGCAAAACAAGAATTGTTCTTTTTTTTCAGTTGAACAAGGAGTTGAACTTGGACTTCACATTATAAATAAGCTATCCTGTATCAGTGGCAGCAAACTACACATCCTAATCCCAGCTGGCCTCAGCCAGCTCAGGCTGCTTCTCATTTTGACAGGAACTATGCTCCCTCAGGAACATGGGTGTGTTCAATTCAGTGGGATAATTCACATCCAAGATAGTACAATTTGTTTTAGAATGATACCTAAAGCTTTGAAGAACACCTATGGCTATTTTCTTTTTTTCCGCATTAACTCCAGTTCACCACACTGCTATCTGAAATAAAACACTGGATAAGTGCATCTAAAGCATCATTTTGAATATTTAAAGTACAGCTTTCTAGAAGCCACGAAACACCTATTAACTCTTTACCAAGGTCCTTTTATTTTACTCAGGTTCTGTAACTGTTTGTTAAATCAAGAGCAAATTTCTTTACACCTACCTTAGAGTCTCTTTATGTTGCCAGAAGGACATAAAGATGGTGATGAACAGGCAACTACAAACAAAAGATTCAGCACATCTTAAGAAGTTGCTAAGACTCAGCTGAGACAAGTTAGCTGTACCAGCCACCTTTCCAGACCAATGCGAATGCAAAGCATACTGAATTGGATGAAACCACCACCACAGAGGGTTAAGGACATCTGTCCAGCTTTTCCCTGGACTAGGAAAAATCCATGGTTCTTTCCATTACCAGATCAGAGCTGAGGGGTGCTAACTTTTGAAGATGTCATGAGACAACTGCATGAAATCCTTGGCCCACACATATTTGTCAAGGCCTGGTATTCCCTTGATATTAAACTAGGAAAAATGTTTTCTAAAGTTGCTTTGCAATTAATTGGATATAAAAATTGATATAAAATAATTAGTTGAAAGGAGCAGAGAATGACAGTGCATTCCTGAAAGCATCCAGAAGAGAAGTTAGTGCGCGCAAGGAGCACCCCTGCTTTGTGTCACCTTTCAGCAGATCTCAAAGTATTGCACCAGGAAAAAAGAAAAAAAAAGGACTGTTTTATATACCACAGATATATTGAAACTACCCAATACATTTCCGCATTCTTCCAATTATCCTGGACCAACATTTCTGTAATTCCATTAACTCTCAAGATAATTTTTCTGTTTGTTTTATTATTTGCATTTACCAACTGTTAAAGTGGCCAAAAGAAAGCAAAAGCAAACCTTCTTTCATATGAAAGGAAGGCACCAGCATGCTCTGTTACACTCATGATTGAATGATGCCTTTAGTGCAAAAATTCATATACTTGCATTCATGTGTCTGTATATTTCATATTGCACAAGCAAACATTTTTGTGTATGTACAGCTATATGTCCATTACCACTGAAAATTGTTTATTTCTCCTGACTTACAGACAACCATCCAACAACCAACCCTCCATATACAGCTATGGAATTGTCAACTACTTTTTTTTTAAATGGCAAATTTCAGAGGACAAGGGTTCTCTTTAGGACTTCCCTATTAGATTATTGCATTACTTGCAATTTTGTGCTGTTTAAAAGCTATCTCATAGGTAAGTCCTAAAAATGCTTGTTGTGCTGCATGTGTTACACTAATTTTTGTAAACATTCAGAACCTGCTGATTTCTTTAACCATGCAGATCACAGAGTATTAAGTGATGAGTTTCTATAATGTTCCTGCTCTAACTGTGAAACATATTGCCCACAAATGCTCTCTAGTGTCAATTTAAAATTTGCTGTGTCAGTAACAATTCATGCCAGCAATTTTCTGCTACTAAATATTCAGAGAGTAAACATCAAACAATTGATCTATACAAATGAACTAATTTTCTAAATTAGCATCTGGAGGAATTCTCATGGTCCTCGCCTAACAGAAATAAATTAAAGTGTTATGAGTACATGCCGTTCCTTAAATAACTATAAATAAATAAAATTCTAAGACACTATTTTGAAGGCATAGATTTTGAGCACTGGGAAAAGTCAGTGAAGAGGGAAATTCACATAGACTGGAGGGGAGTCCAGGAAAGTGGCTAGCATAGCCTTTATTGGATGTTGTGACACAAACCAATTTGGAAATGTTGGAGATTACAATATCTTAAATTGAAGTTATTCACATGCCCCTGTTATACATACAAAGAGGCAAAGCAATACAAACTTTCTCATTAGAGAGATTAAAAAGTTCTGGGCAAAACATGTTTTTAAATATAACATTAGCTTGGCATGCTGAACCATTGACTGGTAAGTTTATCTAAACTTCGTCTTTATATTTACATCATAGTATATTTAATAGTGTTAGTGCCTTTTATTTTTTTTTCCAGAATTAAATACTTTGATCTGTTTTGTTAAAGAGTCCTTCAATATTATCTTAAAATATAAAATTAATAATTGATAGTTCAATAGGTAATGAATTATTTAGTGACTCCATACACCAAACATTTTTTACTTTCCTAAAATGTAGCAATAATTTATGGTGAAGTCCCACCCAAATGTTTTTGAACCACCAAAAAGATGAGGGAGTGCAAGCAAAAAACTATTTTTGAAATCTTTTTTGGTAGTTGATCTAGGCTCTGTGGACAAATATCCACTTAACAAGTTACAATTCCTATTTATCAGCTTCATTCTTTGTTGTTATCAAAGTGATCAAGACCTAAATTAGCATTATCAGCCTAATTATCTGCTCAGTCACACTAATGAACATCACCCTGCTGTTAACTAGGACATGCAGCTCTGAGAATCTCTCCAGAAATTCAGATCTCAGTTCAGCGCCTTTCAGGAAGCATTAAATAATTTCACCCCCAAAAGGGAATCAGTGTCAGGAAAAAAGTTTTTAAAAATTTAGATTCTAGTTGTATTTGACAGCTTGAAGAGGAAATGAGTTTTGTTTCATTCCTCCAGAGATTCTACTTTTAGAGCAATATATTTCGGTCCTAGCAGAATTAATAGATGGCTCACTCATTTGTCAGGACAAATTTTCCATTTCAATATGACTCTATCGCAACAGCACCACAAAAAGACCAGCATATCTATATAACTCCCAATACTGTTTTTCAGCATCCTTCTTCAGAGTGCAAATTACTTAATCAGATACAATGGGGCTTAATGGAGTATCACAATTGTCCAGCTACTCCTAATTACTAAACATGAATGGCTATAAATCAACATTTGCCGAGATTTTGAACCTATGTCAGGTGCACGCAGTTCAAACTAGTGGTGATTCCAGCCTGCCTGCCCTCAGTACAACCTGCCAAGGCAAGAAGCGAGTTGTTACATCTCAACTTGAGGCTTTCAAGGGACAACAATTCTATTACCTTCTCGGGAATTACAGTCTGTTGCTTTAGTATCAAAGCATTTCCTTTCTCTTTTTATAAATGTTATACTACAAGAATTCTTTTATATCTAAATTTACCAGGAGCTTTCACAAAAGAAAACAGAGAAGTAATTGATCTATTAGGTAATATATACAACTACATATTCTCAGGATAAGATCAGTTCAGTTTTGGTGTTTGTTGAAAAGGATTTATTCTATGATGTATAAAAAGAATAAAATTAACTTTGATCTCTGACCTCTTATTTCAGATATTTTATAATGTCTACCAAGGATACATGCAGAAAAATAATTATATACATTGAGAAACTGTCATACTTATACAATAACCAAAGTTAAGTTCAGAGTTTTCAAATCTGATTGTCTACCACAGCATATTCAAGTGCAACTCTCTGTGTGATTTGTGACTGATACGAAGGACTAACAGGATTTCCATTATAATAAGGTCATGCTGTACTTGCCAACACAGTAACTAAGGAAAAATTACTGTAGACCTAAGCTGTGAGACAAAGTGACTTAATTTTGTAATGTAACGATTAACCTGGAACAAATACTATAAAAATATTTTCCATATATGCCATGCACAGTGATGTGTTAGTAACGTTCTCTGTCATGTTTTAGTTATGCAAGAAACTGACATTCAAACAACATATTTCCATGTTGTGTGCAGATTTAAGTACATCTTTCCTTAAGTAGGTATTAGACTTTAGAGAGTTAATTATAAGTGGAAAGATAACAAATGCTATTTATAAATATGTGATGTGATCATTTATAAACTGCTGAGAAAACTGAGACATAAGATTAAGTTCAGCTCTTATATTTGTCCATCCTCCCTTGTACATGAAGGATATATACAGATTTAGACAGATCTAAATCAGTCTTGTAGAGCAACCTAAAATATTGCAGCCCCACAAATTAAATGCTGTAGAAGACTGTGTAAGCTTGCTTCAGAGCAAAACATCAACTTAAACATATTCTAATGAATGAAAAAAAGATGTATCATTTCTAGCTGCCCAAATAACCTTTTAAAGCCTTGTCTGTTTGCATACCTCTGACATTCCAGATAAAATAAGTTTATGCTAACAAAGCTGGCTATGCACTGAGAGAGACCAGGAGTGCTCACACAGGAGCCGATATATATCTGCAACGGGATAACGGACCACTACGATAATAATTCTTTGCAGTTGGGGGGCAGGGTGAAGCAAAGTATAATTCAAGAGACACCCATGCAACAGTCTTGTGGGCATTAACTCTCTTTTATCCTTCCCAAAATTCTTAGAAGTTACTCATAAGATTACTCCCAATATTTTGGACAAATGCATTCCAGGTGTTGTTTAGGTTTCGGTCCATCTGTCCTCCCCCACCCCCCAATTCTTGATATTCATTGCTTCATGATTCTGTAGGCCATAAGGTGGTGTTCTTCCTCTGTGACTGAATGACTGACAGACAGACATGCAAGATACAGGAAAACACCATAAATCACGCTCCTGTGCACATCTGAAGCATTGAGGATTTGCAAAATAACATTGGGCAGCCACCCAAATTTTCATGAAAAATGAATAGTGCTAGCTTCAGAAATAGTAGCAAACAAAAAATGGAACTGTTTATCAACACTGTTTTTGTCATCAGATGGGCTTCATTCATTTGGAATACTCAGAATACCAAAGAGGGAGATATATAATAGTATACTAAAGTCAGTTCTATGGGATTATTTCAATTGAAACCAAATACTATTTGTTTCATTATTCATCTCTGATAATGGAATGCATTGTTTGAATTTACAATGCGTATGTGAACTTAAATATATAAGCATTGACTCACGTATACCAAGATCCACAAATTGAAGATTCTATAGAAACTCGATTTGTTTTTGTGATAGTAAACACAGTATGCACACAAGTTAAACTGCTAAGTAGAAGCAAGAGTAGTACTGAAGGCAGAGAAACAAGAACCTCTTCATATTGGAGAGCATCTCAAAGTAACTTGTGACTAAGGACCTTACTATATTGATTCAGAGAAACTCAGTTTGATCAGGTGCTTAATCATCAGTTGTGTGTTTTAAAGTCTTGACCCATGTCCACTAAATGCTGTACAAGCACTTATATGGCACTACCTCACTAGGACGAGACATCGGTAAAACATAACCGTTTTGTTGCACATAGATTCACCCAATATTTTCTTTTGGATTTTTGCAAGTGAATTTGCATCTTCAAGTTTTACTATAAAGCCTCAGGTTAAAATAAACAAAAAAATTTAAAAAAGAAATTCCATCAATTATACTGACTTTCTCTGCATGTTTATATAATGCTACAGAGGTTTCTTGATTTGAATATAAACCACTTCAACACAGTCATGCTTTGAACTGAGGAAACATGCTTTATTTTTTTGTGAACATTGATTTACAAAAAATTCAATTAGCATTGTATGTTTATATGTAGGAGAAATCAGGAAATTAGTTTGGTTTTGCATGTCCTCTCATTAAATATACATTCAATTTAGAAAGGGGAGGAGAGGTGATTTCTGAGGAGTTTGAAAGGACTAAGTAAAAGAGAAAATTGACTTCAGCCCAACTCTAAGACTACAAGGAGCTTACCCAAGAAAATGAGATGACTGCAACACTTTCCTATGGTTGTTTCTAATGGTTATTTTAATCTGTTTTGTCTTCCATGACCTTTCACAGTTATTAAGAGAAGTCTTTTTTCTTGTTGTTTTGTTTCCCATCTCACACATACAAGTGAGTGAATTTCTGAGGACTGAGTCCTGTGTACCAAACTGCTACATGGCACCATCAGCCAATGAAGGGGTAACATCCCTATAACACTAAGCTGAAAAATTTACTAAACTCATGAAACTATAAAAATACTGTGGAAGGCAGCCCAGCAGAATGCCACAGAAATCCAAGAAGTGTTCTTGCAGGATTCCAGCAATTTTTAGCAATAGTCACTGAAAACGCACTTTCTGAAATTTGTTTAGAACAAAAGAAGGATCGAATGGTTTGATTTCAAAAATGGTTGCCCTGTATTCATTGTTTCATAAGCTGAGACTGGAACAGTTCAAAACCTTCCACTAATAAGA
The DNA here is from genome assembly GCA_013400535.1 of Scopus umbretta. Lineage (NCBI taxonomy): Eukaryota > Metazoa > Chordata > Aves > Pelecaniformes > Scopidae > Scopus > Scopus umbretta. The sequence continues at coordinate 14,065 of VZTL01006002.1, read as the reverse complement.
CAGAGAAATTTTCAACTGACCATTTATTGCCGAGACTGAAGATAAATGACAACAGGCTTGCAGAATTCAACGGTTTTGTCATCCAGAGCAAAAGTTTCAAGCAAACACATCTGTGTGATAGTTCTAATGCAAATATTACCCAGTCCTCTCCAACTGAAGTGCCTATTGGCAATTCTGTGAGTATTTCTCCACAATCTCTTTATATACAGCCTAAGGACTCTGACAAACTCTCTCTTTCCCTTCAAAGGCTTGTTAAGTATGTGATGAATAAATCTGTCACTTCCAATTCTAAACTCACTTTCTGTTTTGATTGCTGCAGGATCTTGTATCCATGGCAACTTTTCACGACTCAGAATCGATTAAAGAAGTGATCGGTTTTTCTAAATAGCCATGCTGATGGAGGCAATTGTTTTTTCTGAAATAGCAACCATGACAGGTACTGTGAGTTTCGTTGACCAGTTAGTTTTCCAACACAGCAAGTAATGAATTCTCAAAGAACACATTGTGGTCAGCTGAATGCTCAGTTCATTACTCCTCTCTAAAACAGGTCTTTAATTAAATACCCTTGCAAATCAGTATCTACATTTCTGATTATGTCCTACTCTTTTTTTTTTTTTTTTTTTTTTTTTTTAGCAGAGCACCATAGTGTACAGATGTTGTTGAAGGTCTGAGCTGCATTTGTCTCCAAATACAGATATATATTTTTAATTTGCTTTGGAGTTTAGGGCAATCAGATTTATATATTAAAAGATGAAACCACAAAAAGTTTTTAGGCAGGCATAGATGAATGATCAAATTAATTACACAGCGTGGAGACCAAATCCACCAAAAGTGCGTCAAAAGCACGGCTACAGGTAGAGGTATGCAAGGCGGAACAATGCTTGCAAAGGACAAACCACTTCAAAGTGTTTCAAGTTCTACAGAATATCTTTATTCTGCACATTTGTCAAACTGTAACGAGTTCCTAACTCATGTATTGTATGTGAAGGCTCTTGGGACCAAACATTAAAGACCTTAAGCATACATTGGAATTTATAATGATTAATGTGGTAGCACATCTTGTAAAGTCTACAAAGGCACACATTCAAAAAGTAAGGAAACGCTTGAGGGGACGGAATCAATTCTTAATGCTTAAGCGCAACAAATGGGCACAAAACAGCTTAGTGGGCTTTACATGACAATATATTTAGATGTGAAAATGGCACCCAGAGAAACACTGCAACATCAAAGTAAAATATTATAAATTAAAGCACAGAGGAGGACTTCAACCATAATTAAAGTTATCTTGCTTTGAAGATAGAAGCTTAATCTGTGATCAATATTAATTATATAGATATTAGCATGAAACAAGCAGGATGCAAGCCATTTTAGTAACACAGGAATTTTGTGCAGATATCCCAGGTAAAAGCTCAGGACTCCAGGTGCAAGATCATTCATGTTTCAGTGAGTCTTGCCAACTTCATAACAAGCATAAGCACGAGGTACCTGCAAATGCAACAGGATGTCTGACACTAAGCCATGTTCATTCCGATGATTTGACAGCCAAACAAAAAGTTAGCAATCTAGTCTGATCACCTCTGCCATATGCCATTCTTCTGTGCTCCCAAGATTAGTAGTATTTATAATGTATATACAATAAATGCTGAGAGATCATTTAGGCATGTTAAGCTGCAAATGGAAATACTATTTTTGGTCTGAAGAATAGAGAAATTTTTCCTTTTGTTTCACCTACATAGAGAGCTCTTTTGGGTGATACCACATACAGCACCTCTACAGACTTGTTATAAGCATCATGCTATATTAAGATTATGCTGGCAGGGTGCTGAAAACATGAAGTCTCCAATAGCGAGAACTGTGTTGTGAAGGTGTTGATTCCTCTCCCTGAAGTGACAGAAGATGAAAAAAAAGAAAGGACAGAACAAAAAATTCAAAGAATGAATGACTGTCAGGTGAAGAACAAATGCTGAAATGGTCTGAGTGCCATTTGCTGTTCCAACTTCTCCCCGGGAGGAAAGGCAGCTCAGAGGCACTGGATTATTTACTTCAATATTGTGCAATATGAGTTTCCCAAATGAGTATAATATGAGATTAGTTATTTACAATGCAGAAAGAGATAATAGACTCAGATTTTGGTGAATGACGCCATGTTGTTGGTTCCGGTATAACTGTCTCTGCCTGACAGGTAAGCAGAAGGAATTAAGAACAGCATCGCAACCACGGTGTTGACAAGCGAGCACTGGGGGACTGGAGTTCCTCTTCACTGGCGTCAGACCTCCATGTCTGAGCTGGTCACCGGGGAGCCTTAGGCAAATCAGAGAAACAGCAGGACTGCTCAGACTATTTTTTCCCCCTTATCTAAAGCCAGGAAGCACCAAGGATATTTCTCCCTGTGGACTATAAACTAATTTAAACCAGGAACTGTCCTATTTCAAACCCAGAGCTGAAGACAGTATATCAAGTTGAAGTTCAAGCTCATTTCATAAGGCATATTGAGTGAGAATTTTAAACATACAAAACCTTAGGAATATCAACACAAGCTCAAGTTACATCTTCTGGTGGTGCAGTGGCTGACAGTGACCTGTAACTCACATGGGGAGCCGCAGTTCCTCCCTCCACTGGCTGCACCAACCTGCTGGATTGTGCAAGCCAACGGTGCACAGCACTGGCCATTCAGATTCAGGACAGGAAGTGAAGACTCTGCCAGGCTTCTTGCCTCCTCTGAGACATCTCTGAACAGCAGGACTAACACAACTCAAGGAAAGTTACCTTGGACTGGCCCATGACATTTGCACTATATAAACACTGAGATATAAACAGTGATGGCAAACAGAGCTTTTTGCAGGCTTGCAAAACAAGAGCATAGGACCTGCTCCTTTGCATGCTTTGGTCATTACTGCTGTCCACAGGATTGTCAATGTGACAGTTTGGGCTCTCTCCCGTTTATGCAAAATTTGTGTTTTGATGATATACCTCCAAAATCAAAAAGGTTTGAAGCCCTGTTAGTAGAGAAAGCTGTCAGAACTTAAACACACTCACAAAACATTCCCCACATTTCTTTGCTGTTTGCCCAAACTGTTGTTTTCAGTGGGATTTCATTACAATATATGGATATTAACCTCCTAAAAGTCTCCATACCTCTAGTTTTTCCTGCCCAGGTCAGTCAGAGCTCAGAAGATTCATTCAGGACACTGTACATTTGTTTCAACAGCCACATGCTATTGCACTAAGGCTGCAAGAACTGACAGTGAAGATATTTGCTAGGATTTGCACCCGAGTGACAATTAATTACCTTTGCTTCTCTCTCAGAGTGCTATACCTTCCCAAAACCTTTTTTCATTTTGTTACTGCTACTGTGTACTGTTCTTATTATTAAAAGACCGTGTTCACCAGTGGATGCAAGTTACTTCATTTTCTTTGCTCTTAAATGCCTGTAACTTAAATGTCTGCATGGTCAACTGCCAAAATTCAGTATTTTTCTCCCCAAAACACAGAGACCATACATTCAGCCATCAATACCACAAACTAAAGAGTACAGTCCTGACTGAGCAGAAACAGCTGTTGAGAAAAAAAAATGAACTTGGGAACTACAAAGAGTAGAAATAAAACTGTTATACATAGTATATATCCTGCTCATAGTGCAAGATAAATTATTTTACTATATATAGATACCTATACTTGTCAGTTATGTCTTCCAAACTTAAAAATATACACTCAGAATGAGGATCACAACAGTTCTGAGCAATCTTTTTTCTTTTTCTTTTTTTTTTTTTTTTTNATTTTTTTTTTTTTTTTTTTTTTTTTTTTTTTTCTCTTTTAAAAACAGACTTCCATTTGGCTGTCTGAACTTGAAAATTTGAAGCATTATTTTCACATCAGCTGACATTAGGGCAGGACAATTACAATACTTCAGCAATTAATAGGTTTTAGTTCAGTGTGTGAAAGTTTAACCATATTTTAAAAACCAAAAACACTAGAAACGGAAGAAAAAATATCAGTAGTACAATACTAAACATTTCAACACTAAATTAGACTTTAGGAAAATTAAAGGAAAAATATTGATGCCTGTTAATGCCTCCTGTGATGTTTGCTGTTTCATTTTGTTCCATGATTAAGAAGTAGTATTTGTATTGTTAATTTAGACCTTCCAGTATTTCATGTTTTTTCCACACCTACTCTTCTGCACTGAATATAACCAAGCAAGCATGAACCCGTTTTTTATACATTTTTGGAGAGGGAAACAATCTTCTTTGCCTCAGAGGTTTGTCAGTGTGGATAAGCACTCTTTTCCCAATTATTTGGCATCAGTCCCCTCTCTGCTTTGAGATTTTTAGACACAGATGAACTAGAGTCACCTAATTTAAGCATTTGGCACTAGCATGCCTGTTTGGAAGATGGCTACCCTAGTGTACCTCCACAGTCAATACGTAGAGGTCCTTCTGAAGACAGCAGGCCTTGGGAAAACACTAGGATTAACTGAATTCTTATTGTCATAAATTTAATTATACAGTGAGCTGGGATTAAGCTAAGTTTTTGCAGAACATGCTTATCCTTTGGTCACTGTGCCTGTATTGTGTGCAACATCAGCAATCACCCTCATAAGGGTAAAATGACTGAATTTGTTTCTGTATGACTGAATTTCCGTATTGAACTTTACCTGTCAAAAAGAAAAAAAAAAAACAAACCCACAACAAACAACACACTCCACCACACCAGACACCCCAAACTCTTGTCCCTCAACCCCATAAAAACTTGAATGAACGCTCACTCCATTAGAGTTTAAAATAAAAGTTCTAATAGCCCCATATGAAACTTTTCCACACATTTGCTTTTTGATCTGCTAACTTAATATTATATAAAGTTTGGATAACAAACTTTTTCCTCACGGTACAAGATAGGATTGTAAAAGAGGAGACCCAATTCTAGCTTTATTTCCTATGTAATGCTATTTATTGACCTGGTTTCAGTTTAATTTAGAGTTCATTTTCTTCCTAGTAGCTGCTATAGTGCTGTGGTTTTGGATTTAGGATGAGAACAATGCTGGTAACACTCTCATGTTTTAGTTGTTGCTAAGTAGTGTTTACACTAGTAGTGTTTAGTCTAGTCAAGGACTTTTCAGCTTCCCATGCTCTGCCAGGGGCACAAGGAGCTGGGAGGGGGCACAGCCAGGACAGCTGCCCCAACCTGCCCAAAGGGCTATTCCATACCATATGGCATCACGTTCAGTATAGAAACTGTGGGGAGTTGGCCGGGGGGCAGCGATCGCTGCTCAGGGACGGGCTGGGCATCGGTCAGCGGGTGGTGAGCAATTGCATCATACATCACTTGCTTTGTATATTCTTTTATCATTATTATTATTTTCTCTTCCTCTGCTGTCCTATTAAACTGCCTTTATCTCAACCCATGGGTTTTAGCGTTGTTTTTTTTCCCAGTTCTCTCCCCCATCCCACCGGGGCAGGGGGAGGGTGAGGAGCGGCTGTGTGGTGCTTAGATGCCGATTGGGGTTAAACCACAACATTATTCTGGTCTACACAACCTAAGGTGCCTTCTAGGCTATTGAATCAGTCCTCTACACACAGCTGTTCAGAGGTCCTAGATGTGCATCAGGGAGCTAAACTTTAAAGCTGACATACTCAGAGCTTCAAGTCTCTCCTCTGCAGGCCTGGGGCTGCAAGACCGCAATAAAGAGTATGGAAACCTTTAACTACCAAAAATCCAGAGTGAAAATCTTCTTTGGATCAATAAGACAACCTGACAAACTGCCACACAGATGAGCAGATAACACACACATCATCAATAACATTCTCTGTAAAATATTCTACTTTTAACAAATTTCCATTTTTCATAGAAACAAAAACCACTGGCCAAAGTACTCAGGAAAAGGCCACCCCAGAATGAGGCATAAAAAGTTTCCCTAGAACATACCAACATCCTTTAATGAGTTTATTAAATAAGACTGGAGGAGAGGATAGCTCTGACTAGAGGATTTCTCTGACTCTCCTCTTTGCCCCTGGGTCAGTAAGACAACAGAACCAAGGCAGAATATGAATCAGTTTCCCTCAACCTACAACACAATGGTTAATCCAGAGAGTCCAGTATCAACACAAGAACTATATTCCGTAATTTGAGATTACCTATACATGTCCACAGCCCACTAAAAATAAAAGGAAACAGGCAGGATTTCTGTGTGTGTGTTTGGAAAAGGTTAAAAAACCCACAAACTGATCCAGCTAGCATATGGGTGGCAGAGAAAGAAGTTGTGTTTTAAGACCAAGAACAAAAGCAGCTCTACTAAGTCCAAATGCTTTCCATATTCCAAGGATATTAAGAAGAAGAAAAAGAATGAATGGCAGGAAGAAGCAAGAGTTAAAAGTGAGCAACAAGAATAATTTGAATTTATGGGGCAATAGAGTCTATTACTTGAAGGTGGAAAAAAGTTACTTGGCTTAGCTTGTGTTATTCCAAATTTAGTTCCTTTTCATATTAGCAACAGCCTTCACAGCAAAAAAGCCTTCAACTGTTTAATAGCCTAGGTGTAAACTAGCTTATTAATGAAAAAGAACAAAGCCTTTGAGTAACTTGGCTTCCCACCCCTCTCCCTCACTACTATTCATTAATGAAACTATGCCTCCACCTGGCATATGGACACAGTAGCAAATTGCTAATGTGCTGAAAAAAATCTGCACATCTAACATACCACAAAGTTTTGGCACATATGATATTGGCTTCAGTAAATGAAGGTTTTGCAATAAATGAAAGACTTTACAGATGGAATTTATTGCAAACTCATAAACATTGTACCTACTTGATGAGTTCAGATGAAACATGTGGTTTAATACTTCAAAAAATTACATATATCTATGGCTGCCTGTTTTCTGAGCTGGAGTTTAAAAGCTAGAGTAATGGTATTGAGAAAAAAGTAGTATTAAGAGAGGTTTGTTGACCTAAGAGAAGGCACAGACCATTTTGCAGGCTACTCAAAACCAAATCCGGCCCAGCAAGTTGTGACTGTGTTGGTATAACATGAGCTGCTAATATTCAGTTTTATTGAAAGTAATTGAAGAAGACAGTCCACACAATCATCTCAAGTAAAATTTGATGCTGTTGTTCTGAGCTGAAAACCATGTTTTATGGAAGGCTTCATATTCATGATTTTGTTCGCAGACAGAACAGAGTTGATTTTATAAGACACTTTGAACAAACAGGAAAATGCTAGGTGACCTTTTGAGAGAAAATGGTCCTTCCTGACCCTTGCATTTTTATTTAACAAAACACCTTAGAGCTGGATTTAGGATGGGTGGGAGGAAAAAGAAACATTCTTCATAGTGCTTTGCACATATAGGTGGCTCTTTCTCATTCCACCTCAAGGACCTCTACCTCCATTTTATGCACTGGGCACCTGAAGCTACTCCAGCCCCATAACACAACAGATTCAATGCCATCTGACCCCAGCCCCAGGCCTCTGCTCGCTGAGCCCAAGGCCCTGCACATCACTGGCTGCTTCTGCTTAACAAAGAAGTCAATGTACTAAATTTGAATTTGCAAGTTTTTGGGACAACTTGTCTAACCCAGCAAGACATGCAAGAATATGTCCAAGCAGTTATAAGAGTAGTCCTAATTACTCTAACTCTAATTGGGATTATTAGTGGCTATACCCACTACTTAAATGCAAGTCTTTTCCTGTTTATGCTGCTTACGGCCCTGTGACCACAAAGACTTCAATAATTTACACCCATTTGGTGGTAGATTGAACCCGGAAATAATACCTAGGACTGGAAGGAGTTTAACCCTCAACATTCATTCTTTCCTGACTCTTAGTGATACTAGACAGAATACTATAAAATATATTTACTCCCAAATTAGTAACAGCACAGTATTCCTACATTTGGAGATTTCTGAATCCCAAATAGCCAGAAGAATCAGACTTCTTTCAGACATACACTAGATTTTTCTTCACTCTTATTTGAAATATCCAGGAGTCATTTTTCACAACTTTCCTATTTGCCATGCTTCTGTGACTGCTAACACTGACAAAATAGGGATACTTTCTGTTAATCTGTTATGGTACAAAGTTATTTGGTTATCAATCAACAGCTCACAATTTCAGTTACCGTGTTCTGGTTTATTTCAATTTCTCAATCTGTTACCTAAAATACCTTTGTATATTGCTTTCATCTCACAGACTTCTTAAAAGTAATAGCCAAAATGTAAAATAGATATTGTCATCCTTAAAAAGCCTCAACAGTCAGTAATGAAATGTCAAAGTGGTTAATTTATAATACCAATAAAACAGTGATCAGTAAATTCTCTATAGTTTTACTGGATAGTTAAAGACCTATAACCCTCTAAAGATTTTAAGCCATAAATAAGTATAAAGATACTTACTATATTTTTAACCATTATTCATTAATAATAGATCTGTCTGATTAACCATATAAATATTTTCATAACTCATTGGTCCTAAAATATAATTAGATACTAACTGCAAATGGGTAGCTTCTAACAAACTAATTCTAAAGAAATTTAAAAAATAGTTCCCTAAAATAATAATAATAAAAAAAGCCATAAAACCCAAAGTTTACTGTTTTCCTCCTTCTTTCAATTTGCCAGACTGGATAATTTTCATCAAGAATTAATCACCTCAAAGTATTTTATGCAAATTTGATTGATTCAAAGTTCATATTTCCCTGAAAAAAAGGGCACATTAAGGTGGTAGAGTTTATGCTATGAGCAACAGAAAGTCTGGACATGATCAAGGTTAGCATTAGGTTAACTGAAAAAGTTATGATTTAGTAACAACATTTGAGAGAGGGGACATTTGTGTTTAGACACCTTACAAGAAATCCCCATATTAGATCCCAATATACAGAACAGGGTTTGGGATGGACTTAAATGATACACCAGCACAAGGTCTGCATAACACTATGCTGATGGTCAAAATGAAATACACACAACTGTCCATGAAGAAAGCTGCAAACCCTCAATATATAGAAGTCCTTACTACATTAAGATGAATTTACCTGAACCTATGTCTACCTTAGTTTTCTAGACTGTCCTTGTGGTTAGAAGTTAATACTGTCCTTTGCTTCCTGAGGGAGAGTGAACAGTTTCCACAAACTCCTGGCATTAGCCCTCATTCTTCGACTGAGCAAATAAAAGCTATCAGACCCTCAGCTAATATAAACAGAAAGCAGATCCACACAGCCATACCAATGGAGCATGTATCCTACAGCGGGATTAGCATTTTTTTTTTTCTTTTAACAGCCAAGACAGTCATATAGCATATCAGAATTGCAGTTGTTCACAGGAAACAAACAAAAAAACAACCAACCACACACCTGCTTTACTTCTACAGGTAAATCTATTGTTCTTTTCACAGTCATCTGTGTCAGTGCATTTACAAATTACTTATTTTTCAGCAAACTTATTGCCTGCATACATTTCCTCACATCTTTTATCCTTGAACTTTTCTTTTATGGCATCTAATAATTCTTTTCTTTTCTTTTCCCCATAGAAAAAAAATTAACCAAAATAACATAAAACACAAATACAAGAAGTTTTAAAGAGCCACAATGGGGAAAAGAGTCTTATAGAAAGTCTCCCAAAATTATCAGAGATATAAACCATTATTCACAAGATAATACATAGTTACTTCTAAAAAGGAAGGAAAAGATAATTCTGGAAATATGATATTATGTGGTAAAAAGTCTCCATCATGTTAAGAAGTATCCACTATGGAACAATAGTCAAACAGAAAAAACAGGGATATGGGCAGATGCTTTAAATCACTGCTTTTAATTACATAAAAGACTTCATATTCCACACCAGCTGGCACAGAATCACTCACTGGACAGCCGCTCGTGTTCTGCTTTCTCTTGAAGGTAAGCTACAAAGCTAAAGCGAAAATCAAGCTCATTTTAGTTATGAACCGAATTCTCTCCTCCCCCATAACCAGAGAAATGTTTTTCTGCTAGTCTTATACAGGTACCAGTTGTACATGCACTCCAGTGTCTGACTCAGTCAATGTATTTCCCAATGTATGGCAAATTAGTATACCTGCACCCTCAGAAGTGTAGCTATTAACTAAGCTGGGCGTGTTGTCCACATAGAGCTTCAAGTGGCTTCCAGTCCACACTCCTTCCCATTGAGGCCCTAATAATGTGCTTTGATAATAATGTGCCACCCCATTGACTATGGCCCTCAGTCTCATTGAAATAACTGCTATTACATGATAGAATATTATCACATCAAAATTATAATTTTCCTGAGTATTTTCGCAAACCTTGGATGCCTAGACATTCTCCTAATTTCTAGTCATACTGGAAAACATGCATATTTTTAACATTTATTTCAAAAGTTCATGAACATGTCCTCCAAATTCAATTAATTATGCCTCTGTTGTTTTGCAGTTCACGTTAAGAACAAAAAAAAGAAAGAGAAACCTGAAAAATCACACACATATTCAACACTTAAAAGCAATTAATTAGAGAAATATCTATCTTCTTAATATCTTCTCAAGGACTTTCCAGGTCTCTAGCCATAAAAGGAAGCTCTAAATAAAGTGAAGAAACAGGAAATCATATAATCTGCAGCCAGAGATGCAGCAGGTCCACGCTGCACATACTCTGCCACTTCAAGAAATGCATGTCCTCTAACAATCTATGTGTAAGTTGTGCTGATTGACACTTAGAACACCAGCTTTTAATTCTATTCACTTTCATAAATATGCATCATCTTGCAGATTAAACCATGCAGCTACCTACAATGCATGTTCAATTTATCAGTACCTTTAGTAACATTACATGTGTAAAATTGCACCAACTTAATCTGTATTGGAACCAGACTTACCCACCCTCCAAAGTACCACTTATATTTTTTCCATTTTCTTCCAAGTGCAAAGCGTAATGAGTTCCTCGTGGGAACTTAAGCAGACTTAAAATGTTTAAAAATAGAGACTTTGTAATTCATTAACAAGTAAGCCGCTATGAATTTTGTCTTTGAGAATAATTCACACTCAAGGCCAAATTCTTTCCTTAGATCTGCATGACTGATCTCAGTTCAGATATTCTAGTCCACTTATAAACGAAGCCTTTTAGAGATTCACATATGTACAGAAGATAGTCATTCAGAACCCAGATCTAACATCTGGTCCCAAAGGAAAGGGCTCATTCTCAGCGTCACAGCTGAGTAGGAAAGAACCGCTCCCACACAGCTCTGGTAGATTTTCCATATGATTCACATCCTATGTGAGAGTGAAACCAAGACCTCTGGAGGATTTTCCCCAGACAAAGTATGAAAGCCATCCCCCAAAAAGTCATTATCCCAAATTTAGGTCACTTGCTTGCAAAGAGAGAGGTTCAAATCTTTGAGTGATAATTTGGAGCCTAAGCCCCATATCACAGCCCATCAGTCCAGCTGATGTTTAGCTCATCAGCTATTTTAGGATATTTATTTACCCTTCTCCATTTTGACCACCATTTTCCACTTTGCATAGGAAGCACCTCCCCTAATAAGAGATTCATCAGAAGTGTCGGATTGTATACCTGCAATTCTGCTTGGAAACCACTTCCTCTGCTCAGGTTGATATAATTGTCGCAGAGAAATCACCATAAGAAATTCACATTCTTCAGTACTGCTGCTAAAGAACAGAATGTATTTGAAAAAGAGTCTAAGGAGTATACTTTGTGGCATGCAGACCAGATATCACATATCTCTTCTGTGGTTTTAGGGGAATACAAAGAAAAGGCAACCAGACCTAACTCTTCCTATAAATATACATGGCCCTATAGACAGGAATACAGGGTCTGTTGATCCATCTATCCAGTGGTGGAGCTACTGCCAAAATTTGCTCATGGAATAGATTGCAGATGGTTCTGTTCTTGGCCAAAATTAATTATTTCTACCTTACGAACCATTCACAACTTTGTGTTCACGTACATATGAAACTTTTTTTACTCTTTCCAAGTAGGTATCCTTTAGGATAGCTTGAATGCAACACAAAACATACCACCCTCTGCTCACCTTGTAAAAGCAAACTCTCAGAACTATACTGATTAATGGATGGTACATTTGTGTTTCCCAAGTTTTAAGGGATCCAGCATCAACCAAGTTGTAGAGAAAGGGAATCTATAAAGTTACTTACTTTGTTCTGGGTATTTTTCAGTTACTACTGGTCTTGAACAGAAGCAAAAGGAGGCCTTTAGCTTGCCACTTATGTTGGAATATATTAATTAAAACTAGATAGAGGTAGAACTGAAAGTTTATCCTGCTGTTCAGATCCAGGGAGTACATGGCTGCTCTTCTGCTCTCAAGGACAGCCAAAGACTCTGTGCCTCTGTATTATTATGCTTCTATTCCAGTAGCTTCTAGTATCTCCCATTCATACAGTCTGAAGATAGAGGTCTACTTAATTAAGTTTGTGAGAAACATCTTATAGATAGGAAAAAAAACAACCCACCACACACACAAAGAAAAAGCAGAGTTCTTTGAAATTATGAAGAAACAGAAGGTGGACATCTATATAAGAAAGAATCAAGGATATAAGCATAGAAAGTAAGGAAGAAAGGAAGATGAAACCTCTTTTGACTGCAAATATACTTCCCAGAAATGTAGCTTCTTTTCATCAGAAAAAGACACCAGCATGGAACATTTGGATACTTTGAGTAGAACACTGGGATTTATTTTGCACTTGACAGAAATATTTTGATTGAAATATTGTTCTACTAAACAAAATTTTCTTGGAATGTCTTTGAGAGGAACTTAGAATTTTGGTTTTCTTCTGAAGTAGGAGAAAAATCAAATTTGAAATCACGCAATAGTGTGATTAAACAGAAATTTTATCTTAAACAATTTCTATCCTCCACAGAGTTTTGATGGCAAAACAGTTCCTGGCTTCTAGTCCTATGACAACATTATAAGATTATGCATCAGTTATCTTTCCATTATTGCATATTACAGATGGCAGAAGCCAGTCAAAGAGATTGGTTTTATGTCTATGAAAAATTATGTTTTCTAGCTACATGGGCTTTTTTGTTGATAAGTTTTTAGTGACACTGAAAATTGTCAAACATGAAAAACTGTATTTGAAATAGTTTACCGACACTGAACGAGTCATGCATGCATCTTCATCATGAGAACATCCCCAGTAAGATCATGTTTAATTAATGATTCTGCAGGTCTCATTCTTCCTGAGACAACTCTATTAAACTGAATGGATGTATCTTGCCTTATATGTTTTAACCTCTAGAGAGAATGCTGCCAGTGAAGCCAAACAGATAAGCAGATCGGTGTATCACACTTTAAAAAGACGAATGAAACATTTAGGATTTAGCAAGGTATTTATCAGACAAATTCCACTTAGAATGTAGGTTTTGGATTGCTTTTATGGTCCATTTTACTGATGGTATCTGGCAAGCTCTCCAGGTATACTAGTGCACATCAGGGAACAGTCTCATGAGCTACGATTTTAAATGACTCACTGTAAACAGCCTATTGCATATAAACAGCATTCCATATAGCATTTGGTGGATAAGCGTGATGGAGTCTCAAATGTTATTATTCTCACCAAAAGACAATAGTTGATTTTTTTATTTCTTTCTTTTGCTTCAAAGCTTTGAATAAAAGTTGTTGTGAGACTGTCAAAGCACTTCACACTTGGCATCTGAATGTAATTATGCCATTCAAAGAAAAGTCATGCAACATTGATTACACTTGGGTTTACAACTCCAAACTGCTTTATGAAAGCAAGTGAAACAAACACAAACAAATCTCACATGTCTTGGTGTCTCCAGAAGCAGAATCTTCCAGGATAGGAGAGAACTGACATGTATTTTAGTAATAGGAAGCTTCAGTCAGAGAGGTACCACTATTCACCAATAGCACTGGCTCATTGTTACCACTAACAAGAAAAGCATTCAGTATTTTCTTGTTTGTTTCCCTCCTAACATAGAACCTAACTTAAAAAACAAACAAACAAAAACCACACACACCACACNACAAACAAAAACCACACACACCACACACCCCCCCACCAAAAACACACACATAAACACAAAACCAAAAAACCCAC
>VZTL01006001.1:599-18862 GCA_013400535.1 Scopus umbretta | reverse complement strand
CACCCCACTTCTTATCCTTTGATGTAATAGGTAGACATTATTCCCTTGGTTNCAGGTCCCATGCTATCCAATACAACCTCATTAACCACCACCCCACTTCTTATCCTTTGATGTAATAGGTAGACATTATTCCCTTGGTTTATGGACTACCCCTGTGAAATGTCCAGGAATGTCCGCAGAATTTCACTTGAGTTCATTTAGTTCATGACTTTGGGCTCCATCTCTTATGGTGATCACTCAGGGCAGGAGAGGCACCAAAGCCAGCTCAGGCCAGGTGACTGAGGCACTTGCATTGCTTCTTGTAAGGTTTGTCCCCCATTGGTTCAGGTGGTTCCTGCTATAGTAATTCCTGTAACAGGCAACTCAAGTCATGGGTTACAACAATTTAAAGGTATATCCATTACAGTCTCCACCCCTGGTCCCTATGGACCAGACCGTAGGGTTTAATATTGCAGTGAACTCCTCCCCTTGTCCCTGTTCCAGCTTAGACTTATCCACAGACTGCAGTCTCTTAGGGGTGTCCCTGCTCCAAGTGAAGCCTTATCTATCAGCCACAGTCTCTCCCGGGTTATACCTGCAGTGGCATAGGCTTATCCACAGCCACAGTTGCATTGAGGTGCACCTGTTCCAATGTGGCCTTCTCTGTGGGCCGTAATGCCTTCAGATGTAGACCTGTTACAGCATGGACTTATACTTGGGCCACAATCCTTTCAGAGGTACACCTGCTGTGGCACAGACATAACCAAGGCCACAGATGCTTCGAGATCTACCAGCTCTGGTGTGGACTTATTCGTGGCCACAGATGCCCTGCTCTCACGTGGACTCATCCAAAGGTCACAGTCCCTTTGACTCGGAGTTCACACTGGAGTTCCAGCCTGTCCAGTACAGCAGCACAGAAACAGCAGTGATGCCCTGGCCATCTGCCAGCCCAGGCACATCGCCATTGCTGTTATCAAAATGTTCCCAGGCACAGCAGAGTAATATGATAAGCAAGCAGCAAAGGCAAAAAGGAGCCTCTGATGAGAACTAGACTATAGAATACATATAGAGAGAATATATAGACAACACAGAACCATAATCAACTTTGAAAGTAATCTTTTATCAGTACAATATACTGTTTATTCCTTAAGATGCAGGTTTTTAAATCTAAATTAAAATTACCGTTGAAGTTGTCTTGGCTGTTTGGAGGAAACTGACTTTGAGATTGCCACAGTTTTCCAATTGTAAGAATTGAGAAACTCTGTAATGATTGCTTACTCAGTCTTGTGTTCTTAGAGGGTTTTAAATTACAGTTTATTATTTCAAACATAATAAAATACATAAAGGACACATACAAGTATTTTCTGTGTATTTCTGCTTTGTATGTTAAGTATTTTCCTCTTCATTAAACTAAGCCCCCTTTGTTTTTATTTACTTTTGTTTCAGAGATACCCAGTGGTGATGTCAACTTATCTGGGGATTATGGGTAGAGTTCTACTACAAAATGCAAGTTTTTTTTCATTACTTTTGAGTCAGATGTCATGTGAATTGGGTCAAGAGGTAAGAATTTTCATCATGGTATTTCAGCTGGGTTGCATGTGGAAGTCTTGCATTCCTTTGACCCAAAAGAACTTTTCCATCTGTTTTCCATGCTTGTTCATACCCAGTCCACCTTGGAAAGGGGCCCTTTCCCTGCCTTTGGTCCTTACCCTGAACATCCTGAAACAAGCTTTAAATGTTCCCACAAATAGCTTAAAGCATCTCATTAAATAAGTTTTGTACAATCTCCAAATTCTTCCCACTGCATCCCACAATAAGCCATATAAACCCCTTTAGTTTGCATGGTATTGTAGGGTGAGAGTTTCTTTCCTTGATNGTTTAGCCTGGAGAAAAGGAGGCTGAGGGGAGACCATATCACCCTCTACAACATCCTGAAAGGAGGTTGTAGCGAGGTGAGTGTTGGTCTCTTATCCTAAGTAGCAAGCGATAGGGTGAGAGGATATGCCCACAGGTTGTGCCAGGGGAGGTTTAAATTGGATAATAGTAAAAATTTCTTCACAAAAAGGGTTGTCAAGCACTGGAACAGGCTGCCCAGGGAAGTGATGGAGTCACCATCCCTGGAGGTATTTAAAAGATGTGTAGATCTTTTAAAAAGATCTTTTAAAAAAGTGACTCTTTGGGACATGGTTTATTGGTGGACTTGGCAGTGCTAGGTCAATGGTTGGACATGATGATCTTAAAGGTCTTTTTCAACCAAAACGATCCTATGATTCTAATGATTCTCAAGTGGGTTTCTGGGAGTATTGGGTTGAGTGTGCTCCTGTTTCACTGATGAGGTTACCAAGGTTCTTTTGCTACAAGTGTTCTACTATGTCTTTAAGTGAAATTTGGAAAGTTTCTTAGGTATAATATGGTTTTCAAACAGGTAAAGACAAGTCTTTATTTGTCACCAGTGAAGGTAAAATAGTCAGTTCACATGCTTTATAAGTATTATACTATTAGAGGAAAAGTGCTACAGTAGTTCCCTGTTCTGAATCAGTGCTTTGTCCATGAATTAAATGCATTTCCAACTACTAGGTTGCAATTAATGCTGAGAGAGGTTCGGGGCCCGAAAGCACTGTCATAGGAAATTTTAAAAATAGCTGTTGCTTGCCAATTCTGTCCGGTATACATAACTGTATGGGGTCTTTCCCAGATTGAATAATTTATTCAGTTGGTAAAAAAAAATAAAATAAATAATTTTCTAAATATGCTGAAGTACTCATAAATTAAAAGGAATGTTCTGTTTCCTATTGCAGTTGGACCAAATTCTTGGTAACATGATTGAAATGTGGGTTGATCGGATGGATAACATCACTCAGCCAGAAAGAAGAAAACTTTCTGCTTTGGCATTGCTCTCACTTCTGCCATCGTTGAATAGGTAAGCAAATGTACAGTGTCTTAAATGAGAATGTTTCAAAGGCCCTTAAGATGGATTATAAGGTATTTCACAATTCTGCAGATAAATACTCCAATATAGGTACTTATATTGCCTCTTTCTTTTTTGCCAAGAGAAACTTAAAAAGGTAGGATTTTCGGCTTCATAGCAATATAGTAATCTTCCTTCTATCTCATGGAAAATGTAATTTAGTTAAAGTGAGGAAACAGCACTGCATGTCTTATTGTCCATTCTCATATTAATATTGAACTAGCTGGTTCTCTCATCTGTGATTAAGTTAGTTGTTTTAGTTGGCTTGTTTGTGTTTTGGTGTCCCTTCCAGGGAACAATGCTTGTTTGGTTTTCTTTCCTGTTGTGGGTAGATCTCAACTTTCATCCTGGTTTTTGCCTTTAGGACATTAGGAAGAGTTGCTGTGAAACAGTTTTTTTCACTGTAGATTGCTATAGCAAGCAGCTTTTACTATTGTCCTTTCTTTAGCCATCGTCATTGCTGAATATACATACCAAAAAGAAGTTTTTAATGAAAATGCTGAATAGTATTACACTGGCTTCTAAATTGTCACTACTACAATTCATGTGTAACACATGTTTAGGTAAGAGTTCAGTCCATACTTACCTTCAGATTATTCTTGTCTGTTTGAAAGTCAGGAAGACAAGACTGCATGAGTTTGCATTTAGTCTGCCGGATTTCCTGAAAAGTCTTAAGTATTGTCTAATGAGAATTTGGATGTTGCTCACAAATCCTAAAGGTATGTTAGTATCTGTAAAGCTGTAGAATATGTAGTCACTACCTAAAAAATCAGGGAACATGTAAAACTTACAGGCTTCATTGCTTTTAACGTGCACAGAAGTCTTCCATTTTTTTTGTCCCACATCATCAGGACAAACATGTAGCCAAAGGTGAATCAAGCAGCTGCTTTATGAGAAAGCTTTTGGTTTTTTCAGTAAATATAACAATTTTACATTATTATGAGTATATCTGAAATGTTCTTAAAGAGGTGTTGGCTAAAATTTAAGGTGCTGAACTACTTGTCTGTCTTCCTGTGAAGTTTCTTTTAAAGAGAGGAAGGAAAAAAATTGTTTTAGATAACTTATTTTGAACTACCTTCAGCTGCTCCAAATTTCCTGTGCTAAGAGCCAATTATTTCTGGCAGTCCTTAATAAGACCTTCTGCAAATGACACTTTATTTTTCAGATACTCAGATCATTTAAGAAAGCCACTTTTCAAAAAGCCTCTCTTTAGTGGACATATTTATGTCAAAGCTATGCAAATTGTACTATACAACTGCTAGACTGCCAAGGCCAAACATACCTTCAGATAAAATGTGTGAAATTGATTCTGGCAAGTGATTGCATGGGGTTATGCCTCCCCAGGTGAAGCACCTTACACTTGCCCTTGTTGAACTTCACAGTGGTTCTTGGGCCAATTAGTTGGACTAAGCAGGTTATAAAGTGACAGTTTACTAGCCAAACTACAGCTTTCTTGTCTAGCCAGTATCATCCAGAGAGACATGTAGTGACATGTCCTTAGTACCAACAGTACCATTGCATTTTATCATGTATGCATATAGTCCTTCAATTCAGCATCCTGTTTATCTTCCTATACACAGCTGCACATTGTGTTAGTCTTTAGAAGTTCATATTAAAAAAAGGACAATAACTGCTGCTTTCCTGATTAATGTGTTGCAGCACCTTTTCACGTAGTAGTAATTTCCTGGTATTACTTGGGGTTTTTTTGCATAAATGAAATACTACCTAATTATCTGCATTTGCTACCTGAGTCTGGCCATTCAATGTTAGCATTTTTTGCGTCTGATAAATGTATCCATATTGTTTTCCACATTTTGTATTCATACTACCTGTTTGCCACTCATCTATTCACATGCATTTTCATTCATTTATTAAAAGCTCTTGGTACTTCATAAAATAAATTACAGACCTGTGTCTTTAAATTGATGTATGTAACAGTAGGGTCCAGTAACAAGATTTAAGCAGTAAGGAGATACACTATGGAATAATGGTGTCTTCAGGCTCGGCACACGAGGGAGGTATGCATAGATACACAATAGGTAGAACAGTGAGGGGGTTTTTTGAAAAACAAAAAGGACTTGAAGTTCGGTGGAGGAGAATCATATCTGAGCTAGGGTGTGAGACATGAGATGACAGCAGCCTGGATGAGTACAGTCACAAATGTCATAATTTCCTGGTTTAGTTCAGTCATATTCCAGTTTGCCTACAATCTTAATGGCTTGTTTGTGAACCTACAGCTTCAAGAGTACTCTTCTACTACAGTACAGTAGATGTAGTGGGTTTTATATAGATGTACCTTTGTCCCCAAAATAGTGCCTAATGAACGTGGTCAGGAGCAGCAGTGTAACTTTTCTTTAGGCTATTGTGGAAAGGATGTGGGCCCCCACCACTATCTCAGGTGCCACATTTTGAGATACGCATCTTCAACATTTTTTGTATTTCATGAGACCAAAGTGGCTAAAATTGTACCTCTTCCTCTTCTGGTACCTATATATACACACACATGGAAATAATCAGCTTGCTTGCTGTGCTTTTGTCACTTGGCATAGTATCAGCATCGTAGTATTTTGGAGTGTCCTTATTTTGGGATATTGAAAGCTTTTAATGATTTGTTTAGCAAAGTAGTTTTCTTTTTTATTCCTCCAGTTATAATCTGTGTATCTTGGTTGAACACAAACAATACTGAAAGATGCTTAAGAGTGATAGGTATATTTTAGTCTCTAATAGGAAATGTAAACAGAATTTGGAAAACTACCGTGTCAGTGATAGCTTAGCTTGGTGTGTTACATAACTTGTAAGCACAGGTAGCATTTGATACCGTGTTGAAAGCTAAGCGCTCCCTTTTTGCTGGTAAGTGTTACTAATGCTATGCCTTTCATTCTTAAATGGGAGGTTGCCAAGTTTGCTTTTACTCAAAGTCAGTGCTTTCCAAAACAGTCCACTAATTTTGGTGCTTGAGGATAGGTTCATTCTTGGTGGACCTACCAGTGTAAAGTGGTACCCCTCTAAAGTAGAGGAGACTTTACTGAGCTTTAAATACAAAGTGTTTCAATTGATCTTGTATTTTTCCTTTTTAATTTGTGGTACACAAGTAGTATTTCCAGATGACGGTGTTAACTTTTCCCCTTTGAGTCAGACGTGTTTGTCTGGAAAATCTGATGTGAGGGAAAAGATTAAGAACCTAAGAGGTTGCTGTGCGCATTTCTAATCATTGTGTAAATGAATGTCTGCTTTTTTCACTGTGTATCAAATCTGGTATGTCAGACAGTATGAGTTCTGTCAATTAGATAATTGGCATTCTGTGAGTATAAGTACTTACAGTATGTAATTATGAATCTTCATTACTTGTTACAAAAGTTTTTCCTAGGTCATTTTTTAGAAATTTAATTTTCCTCTCAAGAAGTTGTCTATATACAATGTTAGGAAATGGCAAGAAAGTGGCTAATGAAATGTGATGTTCTCCTTCAGGGTAGTTATGTCCTCATTTATAAAGTCAGAATTTGTTACAAAGCTAACTTGTACATCCTCCTTTCTTTATAGGGATGATGTTCTGAAGCCATTTCCCTATCTTCCCCTGTTTTGTTGTTTGTTTTTTTTTAATTCCTCTAGTCAAAGGTGTGTTCACTCATGCATCTAATAGACTATTAGTATTAAAAAGAGCTTTCTACATTGTAACTGTGCAATTGTCATCCATGTTTGGCCTTGGATTTGTTTAGTTTGCCTGCTAGGTAACAGTGCGGTTTTAATGATATGAGTGAAAAAAGTGACTTTGGTCTTAGTCTGAGTATCAGAGTCTGCATCATTCAGTGTTACATGACTTCCTTCGTTGCTTGCCACATCATAGTATTGGCAAGAGGATGCACTCTTTAAACTTGCCTTATTCACAATCTCCATTAATTTTTCTCCTACATCTAACTGTTAGTGTGGACTGGCCTAATTGATAGTATGGACTGGTCAGAATCAAATTATCATTTCCCTTAAGACCCATAAAGCTTGTTCACAAGGGAAAATGTACCCAGTGATGGTGGCAAGGGGTTATGTCACTAAATGTAGCTGAACTGCTACAGAAAAACTGCAGTCATAAGGGATTGATTGCTGCTGATACCCTGCTTTTGTTTGTGGCTATGTAAAGAATTTCAGCAGTCTTTCCTAAAACTCTGCTAAATATAATCCACCCTAAAATTGAATGGTTTAATTGTATAAAAGACAGCAAAAGATGATAATGGACGAAATAGCTTTCTTCAAACCTTTTACCTTTGTCCTTTGTAATGTGCAGTTTACATGTTTGAAAATCAGTTATTGAATAAGCAGTGACTAAAGTATAGCATATTATTAAAAATGTGTAAAAAATCACAAGATTGTAACAAACTTTTAAAAAGAAAAAATAATACAGATTTGTAGCTGTTTTTCCACCTGAGTTTGTTCTGAGCTGTTTTGATACACCTGCCTATCTCTGCCCCATATTCTGTGAAATTTGAAACTGCCTAAGAGTAGGTGAGATTTTTGGTGACTTTTCTTAACAGTGTCAGACTGTTATGGTAAGATATGAAAAGTGGTTAACAACACAACCCATGTCACTACAAGAACTTCTGCAAATAAGTATTGTCTTAAAAATTAACATTTCATATTCAAACAATTTAATGAGAAAGGATTAAAACAAACCATCAGGTTTTGATGTTAAGTGTAAAGAATGTTTGTATTTTTAAGGAAGAAATGGCTTTTGTATTTTGCGCGTAGGTATTCTCTGTAGTAGTTTTCAGGTAATGCACTAGTTGTTTGTTTCTCTTTTTCTAAAATTTTAAGAAGCTATTAGTTGCTAATGCCAAGTGCGTGCCCATCCTGTCTCCTAAACTAGCAGACATTGTGCTGCTGAAAGCTGTACAATTTGATATAGTTTTAAATCAATTTCTAGAATGTGAATTAGTTATTCTAGTTGAAATTTGGGAAATTGCTTTGAGATTTTTCAACCATTTGGATTGAATTGCATTCATATTGAGTACATCTCTTACTGCTTTTATAGTTTAAAGAGTTTTCTAAATACTGCAGTGAATAGTAAAGGCTAAAGCTATAAAATACAGTTATTCTCAGCATATCACATCTGTGGATTTCATTGATGGTCAACCTCTTATTGTTTTGTTCACAGACTTAAAAGTCTTCTATGGAGTGAGTAGGGTTTTCTGTCAGTTTGCATGACAAGTGCAGTTCAGTGGTGCAATAGTTATTTACTACTAGGTGAGAAACTTATTCTAACAGTTTCTCCAAGTGAGGTCTTAGTTTCATAAGAGCTTTCTGTCATACTATTTTACTAGAGTCTAAAGCCAAATAAGATTTATAGAAGGGAAACTTATTTTCTTATCCTCAATGGGAAAAACAATTATATAGTTTTCATTTACTGTTTCTCAGCACATTGCAAAACCTGCTTGATAATTTCATCAAAAATAGTGAATGCCAAGGTTAAAAAGGAAAAAAATTAGAAAGCTTCATAATTTTGGAATAGATTTTGTGCTGTATGTGTTCATATACAAATGTTTAGTATTATGGGTTTATTAAACAGGAATGTTTTTGCTGGGTTGTTAATTTGGTATTACAATTTCTGTGCCTCCGTCTCCCCTTTGTAACTATGACTGTTTGTGTTATAAGAGTGGAATAGCACTCTGTGGAACAGAGAAATTTTCAGTAACTGAGGCAGCAAATCAAGATTTTTACTTAGGAATATGAAATACTAGGAGGAATCTTCAGTATTTTAAATAATCAGAAATTTTGAGATTATCTGGATGATGAGAAAAACAAAAAAGGTTTTTGATATCTAGTAAGTTAACATGAATAAGGTTAATACAGCAGGTGTTTACTGGATATAGGAAGGTGAAATGAGATGAAATGTTGATGTGTGTGCTACCCAAGCAGTAGGTTAGTAGCTGAATTACTTTGACTTGTGGTCATATCTGGAGAGTGATGTGGGCAGAAGGTGATAGCTTTTTGAAAAGAAAACAAAAAAGTTGTATCATAGTCCACCTGTGGAGAATAAAAGCAGAAGGAAGGAAGACCTGCAAGAGGAGGTACTTGCTAAATGCACAGTGGGAGGGCAACAGATACTTTAAGTCTTATAAGCTCAAAAGAATAACTGCAGTGCTAAAAAATGGTTTTCCTCTGTTTTGTGAGCTTTAACATAATTTTGTAGTGATTATGAGAATCAAATCCCTCTTAAAAATAGGCTTTAATACATTTTAAAGTCTGATAACTTTAGAACCGGTTTTTTGTTGCATGCTTTTCTGCTATCCATAAATTGGAGTTGGATGCCTATTTTATGCTAGCTAATATTCATAACCTGAATTGTATTGGCTTTAATCTGACATGGATCAGTGAGAAAATAGAGGTGGTTTGGAAAGGCTGCACTGGGTGCAGTGCTTGTCTCTTGTTTCAATTACTTTGACCTGTCATTTTATGCATAATTTGACAAATTGCTGTTCCTCAGACTTCATGCTTGTATTGACAAAGAGTCATTGTTGAACTAGATTTTAATATGTTAAAAAGCAATGACATTAGTAACTTAATCAATGTTAGCATATTAAGATAAAATTCACTTCAGGATTCAAAAATAACTTTCTCTGTTGCCATGTGAAGCTGTATTCAGGTATAAACCTGGTGTTTCTATCGCTGGAGAACAAAATGTGCAGTGAATAAAATATACTGCTGTTGGAGCTGTCTAAGCTTGTTTGAAATAAATGTTTGAGGTTTTCCTGTTTAAGTGTTTTCCTCACAGTTTTCAGCTAGTAATGAATGTTACTGTTTGAGTACAAGCCAGTTTGAGAAATGCTAATCCAAGTTACACGTGTATCCCAGCTTTTTTATGGTTTTCCCTAGAATGGTATCAGTTATGTGGCATGTTATTTGGCCTCTCATTCTTAACAGATATTGCTTTCAGATACTTTTAACAATGTGTACTGTTAATGAGGCAATACCTTGAAATTACAATCCAACCAGATCTGCGGGTGGTATACAAGACAGTGCTTTCTCTCAGTTTCCTAGTGCAGTTTGGAAGGAGCCATGACCTGGATTAAGATTTATTCTTCCTCATTTTGTACATGAGATCTGGGAATCAGGAAGGTCAGCTATGTACCCAGAACCACTGTGGCATCTAGGGTTTGAGCAAAATTTTATGAATATTGATAAGGTACCTTTAGTACAAAACCAAAGAGACATTCAGCCACTTACCAAGCACCAGCTTTCATTTATCTGGCCACCACTCTATTGGTTTCTTTAGATTTCCATGCTATCTGATATCCCATAGAGCTTCAGCAATTCCTTCAGTCTTTCTAAATACTTAAGTCTGGTATTTTGCAAAAAGGGAGATCTGTTAACATTCATCTTTTGAAACTTTTTTTTTTTAGATTGGGACTTGCTTCTTTTAGCCCTATGGCATGGTGTCACACAGCACATCTTGGAAGAAATAATTTTTAATGATTTCTTTACCCAAGTAAATATCAGCATAAATAGGCTATAGGTAGTGAAGCTTAGGTAGGAGACAATTTACTGCTTAAAGTAATTTTTCATCTTTGGTCAGTCTGTGTTTTTGCCCTCACCTGACTCTATTTGACCTGAATAATCTTTCCTAGTAACTCTTACCATTCTCTCTGATGTATCTGGGATACTTTCCTAATCATCATGAGAACTGTTCAAAACTATGCTGTGTTTTCCCTTTGAGGAAATGACATACCATTTTATTTTACTTTACTTTATAGCAACAATTATGTTAAATACCGTGGAAAAATTAGAATGTGAAAGTAAATCGTTAAATCTAAGGAATAATTAGATTTCCTACTGGTTTGATGGTCTCGGAAAAAATTAAATGCAGTTCAAATTCTGGGTTGTAGTTGATACGGGCTTTGTCTAAATTGGCTCATGGACCAAATTTAATGGTCCTGCTGATTTCTTTCTTTAGACTAGATACTGTAAGAGGTATGTCTTACTGATCTCTCTTTTTAGACTAGGTGTTGTAAGAGGTATTGACTCTGATAGAATTGAAGGTCATTAATTTTTGTGGGTTTTTTTTTTAAACACTCCCCTTCATCCCAACTCTAGGTAATTTTGGCCAGCTCAGGTTGAAAAATTGAAGGAGTATTTTTCTTAATATTGAAACTTTTACAAGTTTCAAACATAAAAAGCCAGTTACATGTGGTCAAAAACACTTTTTTGAAAACTACAGAAATCAGAAATCTTAAAAATTCAGAATTCGGAAGAAAGCCTCTTCAAAAGAATGTCCTCGTCTATTCTGCTTCCTTTGCTCATGTGCTTCTTGCATTTCAGCTTGGATTATTCTAGACAAAGATATTTGCGTGATATTTCACCCCTTACATGAACTCGGGCTTCCTTTGTGAGATCATTGTGGCCAAAGTGACTTGATGTTTCTGCTGTTGTGTCTCTTCATTGGCTATGGCTACTAATGGGCTTTGTCATCTTAGTTTTGCTGAGTGGAAGGTCTTGTTACAGTATAAATAGTGATTTTATGGTTGCATGGCTATTCGTAGGCTTAATCCCTAATTTACCATCTCATTTGGTTGTTTTCCCTTCCCCGCTTTGATGATATGACTGGACTTTGCAGGTATTTTGTCCCTGTGATGGATAAAATGAGGATGTATTCCAATACTTAAGCAAGAGGAGTATTTATAGCACACATCTTTGTGCTAAGTGTTTATCTGCACAAAGGACGCTGCAGGAAACGAAAGCCGTGGACTGAAGGTGTGGCTGTCAGAATATACATAGTCCTCTGTGGATAAGCTGGATTTAAAAAAAGTGGCCAAAAGTGAGACTTAACAAAGTGCCTGGATCAAGTCTGAAATACAACAAATACACAGCAGTTTAGTACCATGTCACACAGTTCTCATCTCTCAGATTTCCTGGGCTGTCCTGGGATTGCTGTCAGGGTGTGCCTTGCTGGAGTGCAGGAGGCACCAGGGCTCTGCCCTCCAGGCCTTCGTCTTCTCCTCCTCTGCTGGGCGGCTGGAGTGTGTGTGTGCGTGGTGGCAGCAGTTTGGCTCTGCAGACAGAGAGAGAACAGTATAAGTGTTGCTATTGATTTAATAAAACATTTTGGATTCCAGCTGAAAGATAAAGGATTTGCAGATAAGGCAGTAGTGTTGTTACACATAAGTATGCTTTATTCTAAAAGTTACACCTAACTTAGATAAAACTCTTTTGAGCTCTTCTAGTTAAAAACAGTAGTTTAAAAAAACCCAGCAAGTTCAAACTAAGATAGTTCTTGGTTTTCTAGAAACAAATCATTGAGATTTCCTTTCCAACAATACTTCTGAAGCACAGATAAAATGGCTTCCTGTCCCAGGGTTTCCTGTATCCATGGCAACCTGACTTTAACCACTTCTTTCTTAGTTTCCTGAGCAAACAGTTGCAAATCCTGGGGCAAAATGTGAGTGCTTTAGTACGTGGCAATACTGCCTTTACAAAGGTTTCACAGATGAGATAGCCGGTCAGCTTGTAACTTAGTCCAATGAACTGCAAAATGGCAAAATAACAGAAATAATGAACTTCAGATTTGGGGTAAGGAATTGTTTTTATTTATTTTGAATGTAACTCAGCTTCATAAAAGTAAAATTCAAATTGTAGATGAGCCGCCAGTGAAAGGAAACTTGTTTCCAGTTGGCATTTCTACTTGAATGCTATTGAAATATTTCTTAACTATAAAAAGTAGTTAATAAGCAATATTGCGAATTTACTAGAAGCTGTTATTTTGACAGCTTAGTTGCTTTTATGCTGCAAGCCATTAAATATTTTCTGGCTAGGGTTGGCAGTACATTTGTTTCACTGTTCATTTACTTTGAAATTTTTTTCAGTGTAGTTCAAACTTATACTTAGTAAGTTTTATTTTTAAACTGCTTATTTGGCATCAAAGGAGATACCAATCTTGAAAGCAATGCTTATATTTTAAAGACTGTACACACAGAATCTTCAAACTTTCAAATTAATAATATTTATAAACTTCTTTTTATCTCTACTAGCAAAGTCAGAGATGAGCAAGAAGGCCAAAGACAGGGATATGTGTGGTCTGCAAAGTTCTCCACCCTGCCTGGGAGCATTCCTGTATATCCTTAATTGTTTTCTTTTGTTGCTGCTCCAGAAGGAGGCTCTTGGCTGTCCAGCTGCTTGCCAGCTCTGCACAGGGAGACAAGTTAGCTGTCGTAATTTAGGGCTTTCGAGCATCCCGCGAAACTTTCCAAAAACGACAATTCTTGTGTACCTCAGTGGGAATAATATATCGCGTGTTACTCCAAATGAACTCAGAGGCCTTCAGAAGCTTGCTGCACTCTACATGGATAACTCCAGTATCTCGTATGTACACCCGAAAGCTTTCGTGGAACTTCCCAAACTGTGCTACTTGCATCTAAATAACAATTATATTAAACGGCTGGATCCAGGAATCTTTGAAGGTCTTTCCAATCTCCATTGTTTATACCTTCAGAATAATCAAATAGCTTTTGTTCCCAGAGGATTATTTAGTGAGCTCCTTTCTGTTAGATATTTAACACTTCAAAGAAATCGTCTCAGTGTCCTTGGAAGTGGGACTTTCTTGGGAATGATAAGTCTTCAGACTCTTAACCTAGCCAATAATAAGATTTCACGGATATCAGATTCAGCATTTCATCATCTTGAAAACCTTTCATATTTGTTCCTTGAAGGTAACAACTTAACACTTGTGCCATCAAATGCCATTGGAAGGCTCCAAAATCTTGAAAGACTTTCTTTGTCTCACAATCCCATTGGATCAATACATTCTTTTGCATTTAAAGGACTTAACAAGCTTAGATATCTGTCTTTAAAAAACGTAAAACTAAAATGTATTGCTGTAAATGGATTTTTTGGATTAAACAGCCTTAGCCAGTTAATCTTAAGTTATAACAATTTAGAAAATATAAATTCCAGCACTTTTACTTTATTGAACAATTTAATGTATCTGCAGCTAGATAGAAATAAAATAACCAGTATTGGTGATGGTACCTTTGAAAAAATGGGACAGTCACTTAAAATACTCAGTTTAGCATTTAATAATATTACAGAGTTACAACCTGAAGTGCTCAAGCCCTTAGTGTCTTTAACTCACCTACAGGTAAATTATAATCCTTGGAACTGCAGCTGCAAAATGCTTGGGTTACTTAATTGGCTAGCATCGTCTTCTATTTCTGTAAAAATTCATTGTCAGAATCCCCTGAGTATGCGTGGTAGACCTTTGCATTACATTAAGTGGACTCAGTTTGCAAACTGCAGTAGCCCTACCACCAGCCCAGAAACAGCCTGGAGTCTAGGATCTGTCAGTGTCCATCACAGCGCTACCACTTTGCTGATGGCGTGGCATAAGGGAAACAGGCAGAACACGTTTGAACAGTTTGTCAATGCAGGAACTAAATATGTTGCTTTCTGGGAAGGAACTACAGCTACATCTGCTAATCAATTGTCCTATGAAGAAAATGCTGCTGAAATTCCATCACAGGCGACTACAGTATTATCGACATTACCGGTGCAAATACCAGCACAGATTGTACCTATTAACAGAACTGTAGAAGAAGAAGGTTTATTTCCAACAGATGCTGCTCCTGTATCACTAAAAACATCCCTACTTTGTACACAGCAGGTTGAAAAGCTGAATCAGGCTTTTGACATTTTACTAGCCTTTTTCATTCTGGCTTGTGCTGTGATCCTGTTCTTAACCTGCAAAATTATTCAGTTTAGGCAGAAACTAAAGGTGCTGGAAAACTCAGGGGAAAAAAGAATAGAATATTATGGTTTTTATCAGCCTGGCAGATACAACATAACTGACCCAGTGCAGTCTCTAACTCGAAATTCAATGGGGCATTCAGAACTGGACCAAATTAGACTGCTCAAGCGAACAGCATCTGAAAGTCAGGCACAGGTCATACTGTTTGAACATTCTTCATTGTAATTTATCTCACTTGATTTGATGTTAACTTTATTGTTATCTGAAATGTCAAGAAATCAAGAACTCAATTTTCTAAAAATACCTTCACTGATTAAAGTCAACTGGGTGATAGAGTTGTGGAAACTGGCATAATTTGGGTTCTGCATCATCATTTGCTTCCTAAATGTTTTGGCATTTATTCATTTTTATTAAGTGTCACTTAAATCTGACATGGATAAGTATATTATCTTCTGTCCCTGTTGTAGGAATTTTTCACCTGTAACTCAAGTATACATGCAATATAAAGTACACATATATTTATTTTTATTTTACAGTACTTAATGGTGTAAGTTTCTATAGAAATTCCATAGCTAGCTTGAAGCAAGCAAAACGTCAGGTTTTACCAGGATTATGAAGCCAGGAAATCTGGGGGAATGCGGAAAAAAGCAATCCTTCATTTATTTGTTGTAATGCAGTTTCTACTCTGCCTGTATTTTTCATCACAGTGGGAAAAAAAAAAAGTGAGCATATTTACATCTAGCACATTCAGACTCTTGAGGAAAAGAAAAATTTAAAAAGATACAAATTTTATTCACACCTGTGACATTTTAATATATTAAAGTTGTGTATTCAGTCTGTATAATGAATATATTAAAGTGAATTTTTTGTTAGTGTGTATCTGTATCTTTTTATGATAATAACTGAATCTGGAATTAATAGGGAAACTAAATTTCTATTGGATTGAAAAATTGACCAAGTTTATTATGTCTCAGGTAATAAAGTTGGTTAATTATCGTCAATAAAAGGTATTTTGTCATCTATATAGTAATAGTTTGAGGGAGGTTCTGGCTAGATAAGACGTATAAACTGAAGAAATATACTACACTTTAAATACATAATTCTAGATTAATTGCTGAAGATTTTATTTACATAATTGTAGTATATATATATGGAAGTGTCAGGTCAAAGTGCATTTTCTTTGCGAAGACCTAATTTTGGGCTTCATCTTCAAAAGATAGATATTATTTTGCTATATAGTTTGCATTTTTTTAACTTTTTATTTCTATTTTGGATATTGATGTTGGTTACATTATTGTGAGGTTATGTCTAGTGTGTTGTAGCTTTATTTTCAATGTCAGTTTCTGTGTTTTGTTTTGGTTTTTTTTATTGTTGTTACTCCAGTAATTCAAACAAATTTTATTCAGGAAAAAGTCATAAAAATACGTTCCAAATAGTCCAATCAAGTAAAATTTTCAGCTAGCTAAATGGGATTTACTTTTGTAGATACCACTTGTTTTCTACAGGCCTGTGCTCTAGAGACTTCAACCACCTGGTTTACGAGCAACGCAATATACAGTTAGATGGTTTTGCTCAAGGAAAAATGGAGGACAATGTTTTGATAGTTTGTCCTCCATGGGGTCGATTTAAGTTGTGTAGAAGTATCTCGCTGTTTCAGGATCTAGCCTGGAGACTGGGGCATTCTCCAGATGAACCAGAACTGCCCTCAAGGTTCTTGTTCCAGCCTGCCTGCTTTCTGCTGGTGCAACTCATGTGCGTGGCCATGTTGTGCTGCTCCGTATTGTCCTGTTTGTTCAGCTCCAGTTAATTTCCAGGAATGCCACATACTATCTGCTATCAGTACATAACATAGACCTTGACTGCAATGTGTGGGTATGAATGTGCAAGTTTGCCTCTCTTGTTGCTTGTTATGTGTTTCTATTGAATGTAATGGAATATCAATTTACTATTTTGTAATACTATATTTTACTCTAATTTACTATATAATAGATCAAATACTTTTATGGAACACTTAATTCAGCTACTTGGGCAGAAGCTTAAACTATTTTGGTTTGCTTGAGTAGAAACTTTGTTTATAATTTTCTACTTGTAGATCAGATGTTAAATGTAATAGGTAAATGTTTTTAAGAAGGGAAAACATTGACTCTAATTCATGCTTAATTTTTTTTTTTAGGTGGCTAATCCATTATGGTCTCTTTCTCTTTAACCCACTTTCATTACTTTCTGCCTCTCCTACATAATTCCTCATAATAAGTGTTAAATTTGTTTTCATTTAATAAGAGCTGCACAATCAGTGATTGCACAGTAGAAGGTTCTGCAGTTTTATGTGCCGTATTTCCAAATTTTCAATTTTATATGAATGTCTTAAGAAATAATAGACTTAAAATTCAGTGGAAGCTAGTTAACTAAGTTTTCATTGCTAGAAATGCTGCTGTGCGTTTGTTAGAGAGGAGTTTTCGGAGTGGGCAAAGAGACTGAACAAACCTAGTTCTTGAAGAAATCTGACAGGGGACAGCTCTGTTGTTTTAGGCTCTGATTTCCACAGCTGCTCTCTACAGCAGAGCATGAGAGGTTTCCTCTGAAGGTGCATCCTTTCCACTGACAAGCTGCTGTAGTTGTTTGCCAGGTATGAGTCTTACTGTCTGTAGTGATGGAGCATGAAAGGAAACCGATGCCGTTAGAGCTTCTTTGTGCAAGCAAAGAGTTGGGGCAGTTGGAAGCCATCCTTTGGAGCGGAGTCATCCTCTAATATCCAGCTTGCCAACAAGTTGGACTATACTAACAAAGAATTGAGAGATTCATTACGCAGTTGTGGGGGAAGTGCTTTTCCTTTGCAGTTAGTAGCTTTTTTTTTAAAACTTTCACACCAGGAAACAGATCCTTTCATGTGTATATGTAGTTCATATGTCTAACTTAAAATCGTAGAAGAATACATTAGAAGACATAGTTGAGTCTGTTGAGTCTGCCCTCATGAAGCAAAATGGTGCTTTATGGTTATCAAGCTTATGGTCAGTCATAGGACTCCCCTGGAAACGTTGTCTTAGCTGCTGTGTTACTCGTTTAGGAGCTCCTTAGCACTATGAATCTCCAAAGATGTGTGGGGAGGTGGCATAATCATTTACATTGCTTGTAGTATGTGCAAAGTAATCTCAATTTGTCCCACTCCACCTCTTCCCTTGGCTAGTAAGATAAGAATAAAGAATTAATTAATCTTTCTCAAATATCCTGTACACAAGTAAAGATACGAAATTAAGCTTTTCCCTTTTTTGGTGTTTACTGCTTCAGCCTGGTGAATGTAGAAAAGCAGAAAAGATTTTCACCTTTTTAATTGCTAAAAATGTGTTTTCCCATGAAAAATTTTTCCTCCCTTTCTGATAGGCTGAGGAAGATGCATAGCAGACATGGGAACCATTTTATTTAAATACCCCTAAATATTTACCATGATGTGTGTTTTATTAAGCTGATGATAAAGCTTTGTCTACAGTGGCTATGTAATTGAAATCCAAATTCTGATTTTTGCGTAAAACCTCAGGATAATAAAAATCTTGACTAGATAGCTGAGTGTATTAGAAATGATAGAATGAGAAAATATTA
>VZTL01006000.1:0-18667 GCA_013400535.1 Scopus umbretta | reverse complement strand
CTCTCCAAGACAGTTCGTGTCTGGCATACAGCAGCACTCACTGCCTGAGGCACCCGAGCCCTTGTGAAACAGCTCTAGGGCTTCTCCTTTTTGCTTGCCCCTCTGTCCTTGTTAGCAAAGAGCAACGACAGGACCCAATCCAAACATGGACTGCAACACCCTGGTGTTGACTGTGGGTCTTCAAATGGCATTGGAAGAGGGTCCTGTTGCATGGGAACAGCTGAACAGCAAGCGCCAACTACGATCCTGGCACAATATTGGGAGTTCTGGATAATTTCTGTCCCAAAACCCCAAGGTACCTGTCAGCAATACCAACTGTACGGGGGCGGTGGTGGTGGGGAGGAAACAGCATGTGTCATTCCTTCCTACTGCAACACTTTGCTTTGGTTTTTATTACCAGACTTTACTGTTAAAAGCAAGCCAAGAATAAGTAGAAAGACCTTACAAACATTTAAAAGCTCCCTTTAAAAACTTTTCCTCCTTTCTTTTTATTTGAACTTATTTTTCTAAAAAGACAACGTGTCCTATATTTACAGTATTTTTACTGGGGATCTAAATACAGACTTTCAAAAACTAGTTTATTTAGTCTGAGTGTATTTCTGAAATAAATGAGAATTGTTTTACAAATAATAAAACTGAAGCACATAACGGTTTAGTGACATATTCAGGCAGAGAAGTGCCTGTCAGAGCCATGAAGAGTATCTTTCCTGATTCCTAGTACTCTGTCCTAATCAGAACAGCACTCCTTCTCCCTGCATCATACAAAAAGCAGAAGACAGGTTTGTTTTAGCTGAAAATGCGCTTCTATCCACAGAGAGCAGATATCATTTTTTCACTGTGTTTGACTGATCAAACTATATATTACACAAGTGCTGTCTCTTCTTTTTCTTCTGATAGATTTCACAGGAGAGCCCAAAACAAGTATGTTAAACATAGAAGACTTTAGAGCAACATTGTCTTGTTTCTTATGGGAATATTCTTTAACAATCATATATACTGGCAGAATCCTTTGTATATCTTAAAAGCCAGCAATGAAAAATCCTTACTTGTTTAAAGTTTTTTTTGGTTCTTTATTGAAAAAGAAAAAAGAAAAAAAGAATATTATTGAGGTAAAACCAGCCACAAATGTGTGACTCACCAACTCACTGTCACATCTGTATTCACACTCTACAATGTTCCTAAAAGGCTCACTGAGCATGGAGAAGGTCATACATTTGAGTACAGTAGCTGCTAATCAAACTGATACTACACAGAGAAGCCAGTTTACTAACTTTACCGGAATAACAGTATTACTGAAAAATGTGACATTTTTGGCTGGAAAAAGGACAAGGAATAGAACACAGATACAGTTAAAATACTATTAAAGTATTATTAGTAGAATAACACTTTACTGGAACTGCCTATTTCAGTTGTTCCATTGCTACAACGAAAACTGGGACAATTCCCTCTATATATAACTGAGAATTTTCTACTGCCTTCGTATTGCTAAATCAATAAAAGAGACGATTTATTCCTGGAACTGCTACAGATATTTCTGAATGATAATTTTGTTCCATTTGGGCGAAAGCAGAGAGCACCAAATTTCAGGTATTTCCATTACCCTTGCTGGGACAGGAGACTTCAGGAACTGACCACATGAACAAAATCCATTTTTTTTACTCCATTCTCTCCTTCTGCAACAAAGCCCAGATGCAGAAGAGCCCCTCTAATTCCACTAGATACTATATTCTCACACGAGTAGCACAGTTCGTGAGAATTGCACACTCTGCTACAATTTTCAGGGTTTTACACCTGGGGCTCCTGTGGATGTCCAGGTGTGCTGGCAGCACAGCAGGAAGAAAGCCATCACAGCCCCACCCAACCTCCCTATTCTGTGAGCCCTGCCATCCTCAGGCCCATTTGATTTCCTTGCTGCTTTTACTTAGAAGGCAGAGAGCTGGAATTACAGCTGCTCGTGGCTCAAAATGGCAACTGAGTGAAATCCTTGTGGACATGTGTGTAAGGCAAGGCACAATGTGGCATTACGAAGTGGCACTAAGAGGTGGCATTTGCCTTCTTGCAGCACATCTGGGAGCTGGGACTGAGGTGCGTCAACTTTGAGTTCCTCATTAGTTACCACACTGCTGCTGTTGTGTTTGGGCTTACAACGTTGCAGGAAAACATGTTTGATTTAATAATTTTTTAATAAGGTTTGTACCTGCAATATTTAACAGATTCTCTTCACATCAGTCATTCAAAGGGAGCATGGCAGCTGGTGTATAAAATTTAAAGGTGGGTCTAAGCTGAGGAGATCAGAAGTGGGTCAGTTTGCTGACCTGAGCTGGAAGATTTTGGTGGGGGGGATTTTGGCTTGCACAAATCTGTGATTTCTAAACGAACTTAGTTTATTAGTAGGCATGGTGGTGCTGGGTTGACAACTGGACTAGATGAGCTTAGAGGTCTTTTCCAATCTTAATGATTCTATTCTATTCTATTCTATTCTAGTCTATTCTATTCTATTCTATTCTAGTCTATTCTATTCTATTCTATTCTAGTCTATTCTATTCTATTCTATTCTAGTCTATTCTATTCTATTCTATTCTAGTCTATTCTATTCTATTCTATTCTAACTTTGCATCAAACAAAAAGACTAGACAGTCAGAATATGAGATGATGTTTATTTCTCTGAAAAGCGTGCCACAGTCCTTCAGCTATATCCTGGCCACCTACATGTAGCTGTTCAGAGAAGTTTTTCTCAGGTATACTGTCAATGCATCAAAAAAAATTTGAATGGAGACTGTAAAATAGGCATTTTCTATCAAGCTGCCATAACTTTTCTTGTGCTGTGGTAGGTTTCAAGATAAATAACAAAAAGTGGGTGGAAAAGCAGAACCCCACAGTTTTATTAAGCATGAATGACATTAAGTGTTGGCGTAAACTACAGGGTGAGTCAGTGCTGTTAACTGCGATGCATTATGTCCATCTCATAGTCATATGATAGAGAAGGAATGCTGCTCACAGCACACACAGAAATGACTTGTCTTGGCAGCACCGGCAAACGCACAGCCCCAAGACATTACTCTGTAATAATTTCCCTAGCAAAGGAACAAAAAGTATGACTGAAGCTTTCCCTGACCTTAGAAGTTGAGTCAGTTGGTTAAAGTTGACCTACTTTGGACTTTCATTTTCAACTTTTTTAACTAAAAGGTTTTTTGTTCTGTGACACTGCTTTTTGGTTTTTTTTGCGGGGGGGAGTTTGATCCAGGGAAGAGCAGTAGATCAAGGATAAGGTTTTCAAGCGTGGAGGGAGATAAGTGGAGAAGAATTTTCCTTTGCAGATTACATGTTTTCTTATAGCATGTTTATTTACTAGCAGATTTATCCTAAAGCTGGCAGGCAATACATTTGCTTTATTACCTGTCACATATTTTGGCGAACAATAATAATAATATCTATGAGTGAATCCTTAAGTAAAGAAGAAAACAGAATTACCATAATGGTTTGTGTCATCATAGAGCACCTGAGTCATGGACCAGCTAGGCATTATACAAATCCCAAAGTACTAATTTTTATTATTTGTTCCTATAGATTTTAAACTTACTGTGAAGAAATGGGCATGTTACTATTTACTCTTTACAAAAGATAAGACTTAGGGTAGCCTACTCTGTCCAGTACAATGCAGAGTTATACCTGTGGTTTTTGCTAACCACCCAAAGCAGCTGCAGGCAGCCAGTTCAGCTACAACAACAGGGATTTTCACAGAGCTATAAAACTCCCTCTGTGGCCAGAGGCAGAAGACAGAGTTGCATTTCTCATCTGTATGGGTGGAACCTCTACAATTATTCAAGGGAATTTCTACACAACACTACTGTTTGGCTTTTGGAAATCGGAAGACACATGCTTTGGGTATGAGACTCGCTCACTAGCCTCTTGCCTCCCACATGTCCACTCTGGGACTTCCTCCATCATAAGCAGCTAGTCAGTGACCCTCTAACCAGCTGTCCCTGGAGCTGAAGGACACTGCTGTGGTGATTGCATAGTGATAAAGCAGCAAGCTTCCTAGCAATTTTGGTATTGCAAGGAACCCTTTTAAAAGGTATGTCCTTCAGCCATAGTCTCATGCCAACCAATCTCTTTTATTTAAAAAATTACCATTTTTCCCAAGCAACTTAGTGAAATGTGACTGAGCACTTTTCTTTCCATCCTTCTTCCCTAGTTTGTGGTAACCAGAAGACACTCCGGAAATTTAGATGTATTTAAGAGCTTAATATATCCTGCTGTATAGCGGTGACTTGATTTTCCCAAACACAGAGGCAGAGCCAGATATAAAACCCAACACCTACCTACCACCATAAATGCTGGACAAATATTGCTGGTTTTAGTGGAAGCATATTATTATATATTATGTATATGAAGCTGGCATCTGAGCATGAAAATCATGCAGACTGCCAAAATAGGGGAGGGCTGTCATCTAGCACAAGCATAGAAACACTGAAAACAAGCAACAATAGTCTCCTTCTGATGGTAATCCAAGTTACCTTCAGCAACGCTGGAAGACACTACGTGAATATTTCTGTTTGCAGTATACTTCATATGGGCTAGAAGTCTGAGAAGGATTTGGAGCCCGGCCTGGTTCAGAAACTCTGTGCCAGAAGTGGAGCAACAGCAACATTAAAGGTGCTTAACTAGCCAAATAACAGTTTCTCTGCATCCTTACCATCCACCTTGCAATTACTGGCAGGGAGACAAGTATCTTATTGGGTGCTATTAACAGCTCAAGGTAGAGCAATCACAAGCACCAAGTCTACCAATTTTCCCCAAAGCTGGATTTCTACAAAAGAAAATAAATCTACTGCTATTCATAGGGAGCTGCATTAATCACAGGCAAGCTAGGTGCATGCTTCAGGCCCAGAAGACATGTTTATTTTGTCATAACTATAGATTATACTACTACTTTGGATACTTAGGCCAGATACTGACACCTTCAGAGTGTATCACAGTGCTATATTATACAGTAATCCTGCTGTTTCCAATGGCACTATTTGACAGCACTAAATCCATGTGCAATTTTACCGGGTATAAATTCAGAAATCAAAGGATGTAAAGCAGTTCATACCACTTGAAGAATTTTTCCGAAATCTTTGCTTATCTCTAAAGTATTTGCAAAGTTAAAAAACAATGAATGCTTTTGCTTAATTCATCTGGAGAGAGAGACATTTCAGTAAGTCTCAACAGAATCACAAATCTAGGATATTTACAATAGCATGGGAAGGAATCTTAGGGGGTTGGCTTAGAAACATTTTCTTTCTAGTGTTTCCTTTGCAAGGATGGAGAAAACTGTAAAGAAAAGGCTGTAACGCTTCTCTTCCCAAAGTACGATTTTTGGCTGGTTCCTGCTTTATTTAGCATGGAGACCATGTCAAACATCCACCAGATGACACCAATGCAGCATTCACCATGCTAGCAGAGGCTGGTTTGTTCCACTATTTCTACTCTGGAAAGAATTGAGATCTTTCCAAAATAAGAGTTGTTTTACAACTAAATTAATTTCTGGAGTTGGATTAAAGATGTGTGTTCTCACTTCCTGCATTATCCCAAATCTTACTAATTTAGAAGACCTAAACTCTCATGCAATTTGGTAGGTTTTTAGATTTATAAACAAATAACACTTACAGTGTTCCACCTGATAATTTTTTGTCCTGTGCAGGCTTAACACATTTCATGTCCCAAGTTTCCTCAGTCTTCACTCACGTGGTTCATGGCATCAGTGATGTTCATCAAATGAATAAGACTTTATGTGCCCCAAAGTCTTCTCTAATCTTGTGAATCCTGTATCTCATGAATGAAATGATAAAAACTAGAAAGTAACAGCATACAGTTGTAGTGTCTACAAAATAACACAAATAATTATTTGACTACATGAAAAAAACTGCTACGGTTTCTGTTCTGGCTTCTTAGCCACTGGCTTCTTCACTGTGTAGATACAGTTTATTTCTTAGGATATAGTTTTCTTATAAATCTGTATAGCAATAGTCAAGTATGGCAACATTCAGAATAACTTCTTTGAATCAATGGGATAAATTTTACTCTTGTTTGGTTTGATATTAATTCAGCAATTTACTTCAGTGTTGCAGAGGTCAGAACTTGTGTGAGAATGATTTTTTGTCACTAAGAATTAATATAGTCTAATTAATATATTATTAATATAGATGCTAGATTAATTTATCTAGTAATTAAATATCTGTATAGAAAACAAATCTCATTCAAAGCCTGATATTAAGCAATACCTTTTTTTTTAAATGTATCTGTACATTTTGTACCTCAGCAATTTTTAAATCTGTTATTCAGACAAAACTGCTTTTCTTTCTTTTCATGTGCAGTATAGCTTTGCAAGGAAATACGGGTTATATGATTATGATGTATAACATCTTTTTATAACTTTTGATTTCTTTTTGCCAGTTTCAACCCAATTCAATGGCATATAGGTGCAGCGTAGTAGTGCCACAAAAATAGATGGGACTGTATAAACGAGACTCCACTGTTTATGTAGAAACAGGAAGTAATTTAGGTTGGAAAAGACCCCTGGAGATCACCTGGTCAAACTCCTTTCTCAAAATGTGCCAGCTAAGCTTGTTCAGGAATTTGTTCAGTCAAGAGCGCAACATTTCTGTGGACTGACTCTCCACAGCTTCTCTGGGCAACCTGTTCCAGTGTTTCACCATCGTCCCTGTGGAAATATTTTTCCAGTAAGGTAAAGGATGGATATGAACTTTTTAAGCATTAAAAAATCTACAGCAGAAATGGGAGAGCTCCATTATGAATAACCCTACCACGGAAAAAGCTTAGAGTCTCTCAGATCCCTGAAGATGCAGTCGCACAACTCTTCACAAAACGAGCTTCATTAAATTGACTGCTCCCAGAAAAACTTCGGGGTTTTAGGGGTTTTAAAATTTAGCAGCAGCATTCTCCTACAGTTTATAAAAGTCCTTGAGCAAGAACAACAGGACTTAATAATTTAAAATAAGACATATGACAGAATACCGGGCAGAAAAATATTCCCCTAGTACCCTGGAAGTCTTAATACATAGTAACTTAATGAGGACGGAGGGGTACCAGGTATCCATATGTTCCTCAGTGCTCTTCACAACACAGTACGAAAGGAGACACAGATCCCACTGACTCATTATGTATTCTCCTTATGCAGGCAGACAAGAGCAGGCAGATAGAGATTCAGGCTAGAGAAATCTTTGCCAGAATGCCAGGCAGTGTATCTTTGGGTTTTTGCATAGAAGTGTTTACCTTTTTTCTGAACTGCACAGGAGCTGGAAGGGGTTTTCCAAGTGGAGCA
Organism: Scopus umbretta; assembly: GCA_013400535.1. Taxonomy (NCBI): domain Eukaryota; kingdom Metazoa; phylum Chordata; class Aves; order Pelecaniformes; family Scopidae; genus Scopus; species Scopus umbretta. The sequence goes on along the minus strand of VZTL01006000.1, from coordinate 11,340 downwards.
CAACAGTATGTTTCTTCTTGCCCTGAACTGCTTCTGGAGTCCCTAGTGCTGCACGTATATTGTGTGGTCTCCCCAGCTGGTGGGTCCAAGCTTACGCTGCAGTCACATCCTAATTCTCTGTTGAGACCACATTGCCTATCCTCCTTTTAGCTTTGTGTTTGTGGAAATGAAAGCACTGTATGTGGCCTGGAAGTGAGGGGGGGGGGAAGGCACTTACCAGCTTGGTTCCCAGTTTGGTGAACTGGGAGAAGGACACCTTCCACACAACTTAGATGTCACTTGTGTAACCCCAAGCATCTACTTGCTCGCTCTGACAATAAGCAATGCTTATGTAACTCACTGATAATTTACACTTTCCTTAAACACTCTTTTCCTTTTCTCATTGAAATACATATATATACGTATAAAAAGAAATCAAAATGTAAAAAGAATCTTTGTGCAACATTACAGGGATGCGGGGGTAAAAAATGAAGTACTATAAAACTCAGTGTTGTACTGTAAAACTCAAAAAAGTTTTTTTAACTCTGAAAAAAAAAAATAATTCAGTCACTTCAGCTCTATTCAGTAGTCTACACCTCTTTCACATGCCAAATACAAATCTTAATGTATTATTGTATAATAACCTTTAAATAGATATTTGGTGCGGATGATTTAATGTGGTTGGAAAAAAATCCCCTTCTTGGATCTTCTAACCAGTCAGTGTGTGACCTTACATGTCCTATTTTACAGCACCACTAATTTTTTGCATGCAAGACTCACATTTGCAGATACACTGTATAGAGACTGACAAGTAATACTTTGTTTTAGGTTTTCAGCAACAAGTACTTTCTTTATTACCAAAGGACATTTCACAGAGTCACTTCAGAGAATGCAAATGAAATCACAGAGTAAATGTCTTTCATCTTACTTCATGTTGGAGGAAAAGTGCAGTCTTTCTAGAAAATATTCTATTTTGGCATCATTTGAAAAGAAAGCTTTAATTAATAGTACGTTCAGTTTTCTGATGTTGAGTACTATTCAGAAATGTGGGCATCTGCAGCCAGCTAGAGGCCATTAAACATGCTTTTGCACTCTGTTGACAGGGTTTTGCTTCAGTACAAAAAAGCTCCAACAAAAGTCTCTCCAGCAGCTACAGAAAAGTGAAAGAGTAGGAGAAGACTAGGAAAGCATGTTAATATATCAGGTAATGCACACAAGACAGAAAATGAAATTGTGAATCTATATATACATGGAGTTAAAGGTTTATGTGAAATGGGAGTGAGTGACTCATTTCTTGGTTTGCTGACTGAACAAGTCTGCTCCAAAATAAATGTTATGGGGTTGTTATATGGGGGATACAAAGGCAGAAAGCAAAATGAAAAACTAAAAAAATCCACCTTGTCTTTTAAGTCAACTGAAATTGCTGATATCCAAAGGCATTTTTCTGAGAACATAGTATCTGGGAAAAAAAAATTAAAAGTGTATACATCTACATTACAGCTAGTTCAATCCCTGCTGACTTTTTGGACTGGCCATCATCAAAACAGGAATACTAAATATACTGTGAACCTGATCTGTAAGGTCCTCTTGTCCCTAAATTTGAAGTGACCCATTTAATCCATCAGAAGAATAGGAATATTCTGAGCATCTGCTGCAGGCACTTGTACAGTTGCATAATCCTCAGGAATGGGATCTTGAAGGCAAGGGAAAAAACCTCTGTGCTCCGCATTCAAGAATGTGATTTCTGGATCTTTTTTTTTAGAAAAAAAAGCAGTCCCACAAATACCTTCACACTTAACCTTGGTATCCCAGTTCGCCAAGTGTTTCACTGTCTTCCAGTGAAATGCTTTATGCTCCAGCCACTGGAAAACTCCCCTGCAGGCTTGATTGATCCTATTAACGTTTATGCATTTACACGGTGCAGTGCTGGCACACAGTTGCTAGGACGTCTTAGCAGAGATTCAGTAGCAGCCAGGGATGCATTCACAGGATAGCTGATTGCGTTGCTATGCCTGCCAACTAGTGGACAGATGAACAGTAAACCCCTTAATTAGCAGAATCCATGTTAAGAGTACATTTTCTACATCTTCTCTCTGCATATGCCTTAGGCTGATCCAAGACTGGTTAAAAATTTCTTTTCTTTGTATTTTCTATCTTGAAGTTGCTGCCCGTTCCTTGTTACATCTCTGCTATTGAACTTGATAGGAGCTGCAAGTGCTTAATGATTTAAAAACCTGGCTATTTATTTACATGCCTAAAGGTAGATTTAAGAGTCCAACTTGGAATAGTGAGATATATTTTAATGATTTAATTTTAAATTTATACAGCACGAAATTCACACATTGTGCAAGATCTAAACTCAGAAATAAACCCAAGGATCTTCACAGCAATTGTAAAAAATTAGTCTGAAGTGGATTATGTGTAATAACATCAGTCAGGATGACAGTATGTTTTCAGATGTCCTACAGTAATTCTGTCCATGCCATCCATTCTTCACAAAATACTTTTTGTGAAAGCATTAAGGCAGCCACAGCTCTTCACTAACACAGGGGTCAGAAATGAGACTTAAATTAGTTCCAGATGGTTCCAGAAATGCTGGTTTATCAGTGGGCCAGTGATGCTGGGGTTGTCAATACATGTGTTGTGGACAGTTGGCACAGTGTGCAGAATCACCTTTGGGACTTGCAGGGTTTGCTAAATCTGCAAAAACATGCAAATATGGCTGCAACGACCCTAAATGGGAACAGAAGAGGCTTCCAAACAGATAGAAAATGGCTGTCTTTCTACCCGAGCCTCAAAGCTTCCTTCTTTTCAAGTCTCATCACAGCTTTTAACACACATGAGGTAAAAGAATTAAACATAAAGCTGAGTATTTGTTGCTGTGAAAATTAATGTAAGAGCAGGGGATACTGAAGAGGACAACTCAAGTTTATCAAATGTACTACATGGAAGTCATCACCAAGACCAATCGCTTGCCGAGTGCAAATAATAGCACTGAGAACCATTTGGAGATATTAATTCAACGGTTTCAACCAATACACATAGCCATGCATGCTTCCTGAAGGGCAGCTTAAAAACACCAAGGTTGCTAACGTTGCATGCCTTCACATGGAGCAGAGGCAGGTAGTAGACAGGTAGACAGGCAGCCTGACTCCCTGTGGTTCTGACAGTTCAAAGTAGTTGAGAACAGAAGGCTGTTTTGGCTTTTCTTCTCCACAGATAGAGAAAGTCAGTGTTGGTTGCTGGCATGTAGCATACACCTGTGGCATTGCAGGGAACAATAAAAAGAAAAAAAAAAGTGCTCTAGGAAGTACAGAGCAAATCCACCATGGCCAACTGTGATGAAATTCTGATATATCACCACACCTGCAATAGTTGAAGGATGTGAAAGAGGTGTTTAGGACAGTTTTATGAGTGCGTCTGTGTGAAAACTGAGAAAGTGGCCAGATAAGTACGGATGAGGTGACTTCTTTGGAATGTAGGATGAGAAGTGGTCAGATCAGACAGCAACTGGCTACACTGGAAGCTAACCTACCTAACAAACATCAGATGATGACTTCTTGAGGATATTATTGCCTCTCATGATAAATATCTACTGTCTAATTGCCCAAAACCTAAACTAAAAGATCAGTGGTGTTTTCTTCTGTTTGGGAAGATACATGGGATGATCACAGACCATAATGCCTTGCTGGGGATATTTCATTACCTACAGTGTGAGTACCAAGTCTCTAAAAATATTTATTTCAGGTTGACCATTAAAGTTGTTTGAAAAATGATCCAATATGCATGATTGTCCTGGTCTCAGCTGGGATAGAGTTAATTTTCTTCCTAGTAGCTGCCATAGTGCTGTGTTTTGGATTTAGGATGAGAATAATGTTGATGGCACACTGATGGTTTAGCTGTTGCTAGGTAGTGCACACACTACGTCAAGGACTTTTTTTTTCCTCAGTTTCCCATGCTCTGCCAGGGGCACAAGAAGCTGGGAGGGGGCACAGCCAGGACAGCTGACCCAACCTGGCCACAGGGCTATTCCATACCATATGGCGTCACGCTCAGTGTAGAAACTGGGGGGAGCTGGCTGGGGGGCAGCGATTGCTGCTCGGGGCCTGGCTGGGCATCGGTCAGCGGGTGGTGAGCAATTGCATCACTTTTTTGTTTTCCCCTCCCTGGGTTTTGTCTCTTTCTCTCTTGTTGTTCTCTTTTTCATTACAATTTTTCTTACTATTACTGTTACTGTTATTGTTATTATTTTATTTCAATTATTAAATAGTTCTTATCTCAACCCATGAGTTTTCTTACTTTTAGCCTTCTGATTCTCTCCCCCCTCCCACCAGGGCTTGGTTGCTGACAGGGGCTAAACCACAACAGTGATGTACGTAAAAAAATTCTTGGAGCAACCCACTAGAATTAGATGTCTACGGCAGATGCCTTGTGATTAATTTTGTGACTGCAACAAAATTACTTCAGTTAATGCAGGACTATCCTTTTTGTTTGTATCATGTCTACTATTTTTGCCTTCTCTCCTAAGGACAAAAGATTGCCACCTAAACATATTGGCCAACATCATTGCTCTTTGGTTGTACAATAACTGGAGTTCATAAACTAATACCTACTTTCCTGGATCCATTCTAGGCAGCACTCCATTCAAATATGTGATGAATGCCCCTAGCCAAGTAAAGTGTCAGAAATCTCTTCCTGTGATCATACATTCATTTTTCTTGGACAGCTAACTCCTGAAGCCCTTATTTGAAGTCAATAGGAATTTTCCGAGGAAAAAAAAAAAAAAGAAAAAAAGTCTAGCCCAAAGCAATTTTGTTTTTTAATACAGAAGGTTTCCAAAAATCCAACGAGCAGCCCAGTCTTTATGCATGCAAAATGTTTAATAACATCACAAGAGAACATAAAAGCCATGCAAAGAACAACTGTAAAAATAAGAAAACTGACTTATCGCAAAGGCAGTTATCTGCCACATGAATTAACGGAAGCTAAGCATGCTGTTCCTGATAACGTAGACAACGCAGTACTTTCTCATTAAATATTCTTCTAGTGGATCTGCTAGAGGGTGCAGGTGAAGACAGCTTTCTCCAGGAATTTCAAATATTTGCAAAAGCTCGAGAGACAAACATGAAGAATTTGGGGAAGAGCATGACTATGAGAATACATATAGCTGCAGGGTTCCACTGATGATCTGCATTTAGAGAGGCTTAAAATTGTTTCCATAGCAGGAAGAAACAGTGCCTTCATATGTTTTGCTTGAAAAAGTATAAAGCATTCTTGAATGGTCTCATCTCAATGCACAGAGGACCTCATACCCACCCCGAGCTGGAGATACGCTACCGAAACACGCACACCATGTTCCTTTTTCTTTCAGACTTTTGGATAGAATTTCATTTTGATAAACTGAGATTTATGCCGATGTAAATTACACATGCAAATCTTCCATATGTCAAGATGGGAAAATTTACCACTTATATTTTGTAGTTTATATTTCTTTCTCCTGACTAAAGTAATTTTATCAACATAATACAGGCAGCAGGGCAACACTTCATAAGCCAGATGTTTATTGACCTATGTGACCCTCCAAGTGTTTTCCTCCTGATTATTTGTGGTATGAACATAACAGATAACATCTGAAGTAATGTGGGAAAATGGGCCTATAAACCCAGTCACTTTTGATTTTTGTTTCAGATCATTTTGATTTCATTGGATTTAGTTTCCTGAAGGTAAGAACTTAAGGTGAAAAAGACCAAGAAAACAATTGATCTGGCTCTCAGAAAGTTCCTAAGTTCCACTGTCAAATACTGTAAGAGAGCACTGAAAATAGGATGAAAGAAGAAAATGGTCAGTAATTTGATTCTACCAGAGAACTTACATAGCAAAATAGATGCTGTGTATTGTATAATTAACCTTTTTGTACTAACTATGAAATGCAATATATGGGCATAACCATTAAAAATATGATATAAAAATAATTATTATGAATTTTAAAAGCTGGAATGCTAATTGGTATAATGTGTCCGAAGTTAGAGCTATTCTAGAGAATTTAAGGTACACTGAAGGTTGAAGACCTGTAAACAAGCAGGGTAACCCTTTGGAGAGTGTGAAGCCAAACAGTAATTAGCTATGACCAGAAAATTATATTTTTCTTTCTGGATGGCATCTGAAGCCTTGAAGTTCCCTGATATCACACAGCCCCAGCAGAAAGCACAATGAAGAGAAAGGAAACACAGAAAGATGGATGCTCAGTCTCATCTGCTTTTTCTACACGAGCAGTACACAGCCTTTGGCTAGGAGTTTCCCAGCTGTGAAAAAAGAAATTGCTGTAGAAATAACTGCAGCACCAACTCCTCTTCCTCTATCTCCAGGTATTTTAATGACTCTTCAATAGGAAACTATTGGCCATACAGCTGATTTCGTGAAACAATTTGTGCATGCCCCTCATTGTGTTCAGTGCCAAGTCACCTGGATGCCATGAACTATCATCAGCTAGGATTTAGGGCAGCCCAGCTTGTTTTATCCTGAAATGTTCAAGGTAGTCATTTACCAGACTTGATTCATCTGTCTCAGCTGAGGAGGAAGTAATCATGAACAGAAAGGTGGTGAAACACAAACATTTCTGACCATGATAGATCTTTCTGAATTTGGCATGGCATCACTCATCTTTCTCTCAAGAACAGAGAAAGAGGCTGTGGAAAATTTAATGTTATTTGAGTGATGGTTGGTTGCGGGACAGAAGTGTCTAATGAAATTACCCTTCTGCTCTTTGTTCCTACTTCTATTTAAAGAGAAGGAACTTCTGCATAATTTTTCAATGCACAAATTACATTAGTTAAATAACTGACTTGTCACTAATTTCCATTTCATACAAAAAATCAACTGCAAAGCTCTGAATTTTGCTACTACTTAGTAAAAGAAGACTAGTCTATCTAGACACTCGTCACAGAATCAGAATACTTCATCATCACCGAAAACAAGTGCCCTCAAACACTATTATTTTTCATTACTAGAGAACTGGGGCTTAGTCTCAACTATTTAGTTTGCCCTAGGTCTCATTGAAAACTTGTAAATTGATGATGAACAAACTGTCCTGAATGCTATATTCAATGGGACAGAGAAGATGCCGATTATTAATTTCAGACTATATATGAAAAATACCACCAGGTCTACAGAAGTGGTTACCAAGATAAGTTTCACTAAATCAAACACTTTACCTTTCTTTGGATGCCACAGATACCATGGTTGAACCCCTGTCCTTCACTAAAGACATTGCTAATGGTTGTGGTTCCATTATACATTTTGACTGCTAGTAGGATTTGCTTAGAACTGATTTTTCAGTTCACCATCAAAATAAATTAGTAGGTTCGTTAAACTGTCAAAGCAGAAACTGTCCACTTTTAACTGGTAGCTCAGGGCCCTCATCCAGCATGTGTCTGGGTTTGACACCATGTACTTCCAACAGCATGTGCCAGCCGTTCTGACGTGGGTGGGCATTTAAACAGGTTACACAAAACCAAGCAGGGGAAACAAGGTGGTGGGGGAAGACTCGCACTCAAACAGCCTGAGGAATGATGCTTAGGAGGACCATGCAAGAGTCGGAAGATCCAGGCCAGGGAACATTCGGCTGTTTATACAAAGGGGAACTGAGTAAGATGAAGGGACCAATGGCACTGGCTCCCCCATCCTTGCATACTAAAAGCTTTGGGTTTAAGGTATTAGCCTGGATAGATCAGGCTTAAACCAATGTAAACTCAAGCCCATTTTTAACGGTTGTTTCTTGTTTCATCTTCAAATGCTTCAGACATATTACCAGTGTTTCAGTCTTTGATACCTAAATTGGATATGAAGAAGCTATATTAAAAAAGCAATGATTTATCTCAGTTAATTTCCACAGATCACAGTTACTAATGTTTCTTAAATGAAGCATTAGAGAACTTTGCCTAGGGTATGTTATTTATAAACTTCTTTAGCCAATAAAGCTAGGATTGAGAAAGCTTTAAGTGTATAACGAGAAGTAGTAGCTGGAAGTCTTATTTTAGCATTAACATGTTTGAAATTAGATTATAGATAACCTGCGGAGGAGTATAAACACAAAGCACTTCTGTTGCTGTGCGTGTGTAACAAAGCATGGCCTCTCACAGGCTACAGCACCCCAGCAGTGCAGCGGCAAAACGTGGTTGTAATAGGGGTCTGAAAATGCCAGATGGACTCCAGAAAACCAATCTTAAAAAGGATTCAAGTAGCATATGGGGGAGGGGAAGTGTCTAGAGGACAACAACAAAGATTACAGTGCTGCCTGGTATTGGACAAAGTATTAGCCAGCTCAGGTGGCATAACTTTACCTGCCAAAATCCAAATGTACGATGCACTGTGCGAGTACGAGACAATAACTGTATTTGTACAGAAAATGTAAAACACTGCTGTGATTCTTCATGTAGGGAAAACAACCTTTTCTACAACATCTTTCACGTTTCAGTTTGATGTCAAATATTTTGAACAACGAAAGGGAAAGGAATCAAAATTTGGACTAAAGCCTATAACATTTACTGAAATGTATGTGTAGGGAGGTAGCAAACATACCATACGGGAAGGTTTTGACTAAGCATTAACAAAGCTGCAATGAAAGAAACTGAAAAGAACAAACAAGAAGAAAAAAAGAGCATCTTTTGATTTCCTTCAAAATTTCATTACAATGTGATGGGATTTAGATGTCCATATGACATATATATTATCTCTCTGAATGACAAAACCCCCCCTTATTTACATTCTACTTGGGTATTTGGTTTGGAAGAAGAACATAAAATATTATTGAGTGGTGATGTGTTAAATACATAAACAAGTAATTATGCATTTATTTGTACAAGCTGGAATGGTGGTTATAAATAAAGTATTTGTGGATTCCCATCTGTGTGTGTATTTACTACATGCTTCCTGAACAGAGGAAATAATATTTTGTCCATCCCACAAACAATCTATCAAGATCTTTGTCTTCATATAACCTCGGAGGACTGAACTCAGCTCTGACACAATTCCAGCTTTTCAAAAATTACATCTGTTATATGAGGTCTGAATGTGAGATATTCTTCTGAACTTCCCTGCACTTTCCTCTTTGTCCTGTATTGCTTCCTTCATTAGAGCAATGTGTATGTAGTATTTAGTTTTATCCTTGATACATTTTTCCTCATCTGTTTAGGAAAAAAATATTTGACAAGAGTGGTAACAAAATCAGGATTTTTTTTTTAACTGTAGCCATGAGACATAATTAAAACAGATATAAATAAAGCAAAGTTTTAGGGTGCCTGGTTGCTGTAGCTCTCTTTCTACAGTCTGTTTTGGTGGGACATTCCGAATGCAGATAAAAGAAAGCAGCTTGCCTCAGGCCACACTTTTGATTCGCCTTTATTTTACACAGTTTGGCCAGTTTCAGATGTTGTGTGTGTACATTTATGGCATACCAGATTGCATACAGCATTTTGGGTCATTATTTTAGTCCATTGCCTATATTCAATCCACATTTACTCACTACCTCCATCATCACATCTATGTCTCACGCACTATAGGTCCACAGGTTGCTTGAAGAAGACCCTTATGTGTTTCATTATACAGCTTAAATATATGCTTTGTACCCTTTCTCTCCTGAGCAATGTGAAGAATTCCCAGAATTTCTGTAAGTAAATGCACCTAATTTGCAAATAGTGGAAATCTTCACGCTCTCCCTCCATTGGTGTCTAAAGACAGTGGTTTTGACTCCCTAAGCTCCTTTGCATGTACGAAAATGACAGCTCCGTTCTTCGAGGTGCAGGGCAGTCCGTAGTACCCCACTCTTCTGGCTCCATCAAATCAAGGTGTCCAGAAAGTCTGTTGTAGCGGCCGACTGCTGGGTGGTGATACACGGAACACAGTGCAAAGTCTTGTGAAATTTGCCTTGAGTCCACACTCAATGTCTGGCTCTCAATTTACTTGACATGCTTCTTGTGTGCACGCTAGGATCATCACTCTTTAAGTCAGCATTAAAACGAACGGATTTCTAACAGCAATTTTTCTTTTTGTGCATTCAATAACTGTGCTTTGTCTTTTAAACAAGATTCTCTTTTCCCACAATGCTGGAGGTAGTATTTATCCCCCCGCAATTAAAAGGAACTGTATTTGGGCTCTCCACTGCTACAGTTTTTTACTTTCATATGCCTATTTTCATATTAATGCATTTAGCTTCATCTGTGGTCCCTCTCTCTGTGTTGTATTTTACTTTTAATCAAACCATATATTTCATTGCTATTAATCAAGTTTTCCCCTGTAATTGCACCAAACATATCAATAGCAATTACATTTGATTCATCTCCAGTTTATTTTTCTTTTACAAAATAAGAGTCCTCAACTCTTTCTGTTAAGATCCTTCGAGTGAAGAGCATTTAAGAATTGCCTACTAAAGAGGCCAAACACTAACTTAGTGCGAAGATATTATCTCATGTTTTAATGTATTTTGACTTAACATTTACAATTACATCAAATTTTCAACAAACACTGAATTAAATAATAAAAGCCAATGTTCCCCATTTTGTATGTTCCCCATTCATGTTTATTGTGGGCTTCATATGTCAGTTATTTATTTCCCTAGGATTTTTTCTTTAATTTACAAGTTAGTTATTCTCTACAGTTTCTTCTCTTGCATTGATCTTCTAAACAGGCATACAAAACCAATATACATAAAATGAGTTGCATTTCATGGAACAGGATACATGGTGGTCCTTGTAATTATTCAACATGTCAGAATATTTTAGTAGGAGAATCCAATTAATGCTGCGTTCCTTAAATCTGTCTTTTTAGCAAATTTATGTTCATCAAAACCCTTTTTAAACTCTGTGATTAGGGCTACAAGCTATTTGGTATCTTCAGTGTGGCCTCAGAGTCCTTTTAAAGCTTATATAGCCTTCCAGACTATTTCTCTCCAGCACCTTTTATGCTTTCATCTATGCTATTACTCATTAGTTCTTTGCTTTTAGTGTTTTGCTTTATTTCACCAGTTGGGATATCCATTTTAGTGTTAGGAAAACTGCAGCCATTGCATTCATTCACTGATGGAGATGATCTTCAGAAAACGCATGATGTTGCCGAGTCACAGAATCTCAGAACAGTTGAGGTGGGAAGGGACCTCACCTTGTCCAGCGCCCAAAGCAGGGGTAACTAGAACAGGTTATTCAGGACTGTGTCCAGTTGACTTTTGAGTATCTTGGAACATGACAACTCCACAACCTCTCTGGAAAACCTCTTCCAAGGTTCAACTACCTTCACAATAAAAATTATTTTCTCATGTTCAAGTGGAGTTTCCCATATTTCATCTTGTCCCATTGCCTCTTGTCCTTTCAC
>VZTL01005997.1:33796-52920 GCA_013400535.1 Scopus umbretta | reverse complement strand
CTAGTTTAAAGCCCTCTTGATGAACCCCACCCATTCATGAGCGAGAATCCTTTTGCCCCATTGTGATAGCTGAATGCCATCTGTCGCCAGCAGGCCTGTTTCCGTGTAAACCTCCCCATGATCAAAAAAGCCAAAATTCCACCAAANGTTTCCGTGTAAACCTCCCCATGATCAAAAAAGCCAAAATTCCACCAAAGGCACCAGCCTCTGAGCCATGTGTTAATCAGGTGAGTTTTCCTGTTCTTTTCAATGTTCTTCCCTGCCACTGATTGGATTGAGGAAAAGACTACCTGTGCTCCTGATCCTTCAACCAATCGGCCTAGTGCCCTGAAGTCCATTTTGATTGCTTTTGGACTTCTGTCTGCAACCTCATCACTGCCAACCCGCATGACCTATAGCAGGTAATAGTCAGAAGACCATACCAGACCAGGGAATTTCCTAGTAATATCTCTAACCCGGGCCCCAGGGAGGCAGCAGATTTCCCTGTGGGATAGGTCTGGTCAGCATACTGGGCCCTCTGTTCTCCACAGAAGGGAATCACTTATAACAGTTACCCTCCTTTTTTTCTTGACAGAGGCAGTCATAATGCGTGGGGCTGACTGGCTCACCCAAGGCAACCCCCTGGATGGACCGTTCAAAAGCTAGGAAGTACAAGATAGGGTTCAAGTCAGGAAGGTAACATAAATTACAGCAATTTAGGCATTTATCCATCCTATGTGTTACATGAAGCAGAGGTTCTTTGGAAAAAAAAATGATGGTGAATTTAAANTTTGGGAAAAGAATGCTTTTTTTTTTTTCAGGTTTTGCCATAATTCAACCAATCTTTGGCTGTCTTTGTTGGTTAGTTGTTAAGTTCCTTGGGAAAAACTATGTTTTCTTATGTGTGGGTTTCAGTCTGTGGCTGAGTGCATCTGTGTTTAACCTTCATTGCAGAGCTCACTAGAAATCTAGTTGATAAAGTCACTGGAATCCAGAGAGCTGATCTGCTGACTAAGCTGTACAGAGGACTGTTTCCCAGATGTTTAACACCATTTATGACATCTTGGGCTGTCCAAAACATCTTGTGGGAGTAGTTTCATGTGTACTAGGACCCATGATAGGGCTTATAAGACACTCCTATGCCTCTCTAAAGCTATTTGGAGGCCAGGCTAAATTCCCTTAGAAAATAACAGTAGACAACACGCAACTGAACTTAACCTAGGTATTTCCTTGTGGGTCATGCACTCCTATCCAGGAACCACTAGACACCTGTACCCACCTATTGACTGAGTTTCCATTGCCTAGGGAGATTCATATGAAGCTTACAGAAATGTACGTGTAGATGCCACAGGTCACCCAATTTAATATGGAAATAAATCCCAGCCTCTGGGCTTGATTTAGGTGTCAATACCGACACCTAGCATCACATGATATGTCCTGAGGTATCCTGCCTAGCATTCATTGCTACTTCACAAGCACTTGGGTCTTCTGTAGGTCCTGTGTCATAACTGACACCTATATGTGAACATCTCTGATAGTTTATATCTTGGATGATGCTAGATGCTTATATTTAGAAACTCACTGTCTCCAAATCAAGCACAAGTATCTTTTCGGTGTTTCCAGATTCATTCAGAATTGAGCAATTAACAGTAACTAGGGATAGATATGGCCAGTTGTCTTTAATACATGAGACATTATGGGGAAAAAATGTTGGGTTTGAGTGTGTTAAGAAACGACTAAGCCTCTGAAATTGTTGCTAAAAATTCAGGACACTTCACAGTTCGACCAAACCCAGAAAATAAGCAAAGCCTTATGCTCTTCATATATCACCAGTATTTAGTACTCTCAAGCATTAATAGCAACACTAGCTGATATTTCATTGTTGAACACTCATGGGGAAGGTGCCAGTGTAACAAGAAGTTTTGGTAAACGTAGTTTTATTAAAAAAAAAAAGAATTCAACAAATAAAAGAATGTGTCTTTTTTTTTTTTTTTTTAAATCAAGATAAAAGAATAGCTTGTTTTTATTCTGTTACGCCCCTGCAGATACTCACTGATTCCTTAGACAACCTGACTGCTAGAGTAAGGAGCCATCTGGACAAGTTGTCTTGGCAATGCAGTTTTATTCCACTCAGAATAACCTGTGGGAATGTGCTAGTTGGATAATATTTCTCTTTGGAAGAAAAAGGTTACCTGATTACCTTGATTTTCCTATAATGATAATGTTAAAACATATTTCACTATACAGTCTGCACTTATATTCAGGCCATTCTGAATTTTAGTTAATAGTTAAATTAATTTCTTACCATATTACATAAATCAAATAATATTTCATTTATATGATATTTATATGATATTTAACATCAGAAAACTTTGTTGTTGTCAGCATGCAGGGTTCTAAAAGGTCCAAGATCATTCTTTTGGGACACTGAGGGAAGTGCTCTTTTCACTGATAATTACAGAAATCAGGCTTTTGTTCTAATTCAGGAAGAAAACAAATCTTAAATTCTGGATTTCCTGTTCAGAATATGAGGTTTGTTTGAAATGTGAAAATATGGTTTCCAGCCAGATGTAGAACCATTAAAGTTGTGCTCTTGCTGTTGCAGGTAAAGCAGTGTGGCAGGGGAGGGGAATCATGTCAGCGTTATGTTCTCTACTAGTTCTCAGTCCCCTCTTCCAGCTCTGGATCCAAACCAAATTATCTGTCACAGTGTTGGAGAGAGAAGGGGAATGCTGAAAATCTTGACATTTTGTAAAAAACAATCAAAAGTCATATATTTCCATCCTCTTCCACATAACTCCATTGCTCATTCTACTCATATCTTTTTATTGAAAACATATACACCAGAAATGGATCTCATTTCTCATGACATTTTTCTAAAAGTGGTATTCAGAAGTGCAGACCATTTTAATTAGCAGCTTGTAATAAGGCTAAGGTCTATTATGTCAGACTTGAAAGAAATCGATCCTTTCACAGTGAAAGCATTAGAAAGAATTCCAAAATCCTCTTTCGGTCTATGTGATCTGTGCTGAGATGTATTCAGTGTGGACTTGTCTTTCATCACACCACAGGGAGTTTCATACTAATATATTAACATTACAGATACCTCTCTTTTTTTTTTTTTTTTCATAAAGATTTTGGTCAGAATTTATATGCACTGTCACATACTAGGGCATCTCAGTGTATGTTCCATGGCATGTAGAATAATGATAGCATAAACCTGAGGTACAGCATAAATGTCAGCACACTCCCTCAGCTATCTCACATAACCAGTTCAGCTTCTTAATGTGTCAGCTTAAAAGTAGCTGCCTTACATCTACTGTATTCACCTACAATAGAGAGGTATTCACCTCTTTATTGTTGCTATGTTAGAAAATAACTTACACTGCCAACAATTCTGTTTTCCTTTAATAAAGTCCTTGAAAGAAAATGGTCATATCTGTTGTGTTCTTGTCTAAAATAAGTATCTGTCATTTATACTGCACCAGGCTCTTTGAAAGCACTTTTCAAAAGCTAATAACCATTTTTCCTATCACTTAATGCATTAGGATTTACTCATTTATCAGCTGGGCAACTGAAGATGTAAGAAGGATAAATGACTCACTCAAGGCTACACACGAAGTTGACAATAGCAATAGGCATAGAGTTCAAGTCTTTTCTTTCCACTGCTCTGCTGGGTGTTCTGCTGAGCATTCTTCCACTTTGTGACTAAAAGACCATTTCATTCAGGACCCAGGAATTAATTAATCAGTGAGGAGAAGAGATAAGTTGTTGCAGTTTCTTTTAAATACAGAAATTTTCACGAAGCTTAAAAATCCCTGTCTGGCTGGATAGCAATCAAAGCTGGTTTGCTATTTGCTTTAGATATGGCTGTTCACCTAGTCCAGATTAGGTGACAGATTCCAGTACAGTTTTGTCTGAATTAGGAGTTCCTGAGGTTTAGGGTGGCGGATCACAGACTTTCCAAAGATGAGAACTCTCCTTGCCAATACACAATTTCTTGCTTCAGTCAGGAAATATCTCGCTTTGTTTTATACAATCCATAAAACCTGGAGTGGGATTTTATTATATTCATTTTATACCTCTATAAAGTAGAACTAATCACTTTATTTTCAATGAAGAGGCATAACTGTATGTACAGTGATTCATCTGGCTAAATGTAGTCATCTGGTTTATAGTTGATAATACTCATATACTAGAACTGACCAGTTCAGATGTGGCCTGACCAGTTCAGATGTGGCAATCCACACCGAGACATCTAAGTTTTCTAAGGTGGATGTTGTCAGTGCTGCATTCTGTTACACCCAGAAATTTAGGACCCTTTTTTCCTTCCAGCCTAGCCAAAGCATACACATTAGAAAGTAGATTTTCTCCTCTCCTTCTAATGGGCATAAAGTAGAATATGTGGAATTCCAATGGCAAATAGTTCAGTGTGTGTGTGTGTGGGGGGGGAACCTGGAAAAACGTGTACACTTTCTTCTTCAGGGAAAGCTAACACTGACTAAAAAGCAGGCTAAAACCAGGAGAGTGGTGCTAAGGCCATGAGGTGTCCTAAGGCTGATGGGCAGTGAACTCTGGTTGCAGAAGGTGCCATGAAGAACTTCATAATAAAGTCACAGCACAGAGATGCATCTGTGACCTGATTGCTTCATTTGCATTTTATTTAACCTCCTTATTTGGGAGGAGAGAGTATTATTAGGAACAGTCTTAGGAACAGTCCCTGGCACGTTTTCCCCAAGTGTCTTGAGTATTGTCTGGAAAAACATGACTAAGCAGATGTACAACCATGTCTGCGAGCTTGTTTGCAATTAGTGCCATAGATGGTTACCTATCACTGAACCTAATTGTGCCTCAGCCGTGTTTTGTTTAATAGGGTAGACTTAGCCTAAAAGTCTAAATTCACCTTTGTCAAGTGCAATGTCCAGTGAAGTTAAAACCCAAGGTTTTGGTCAAACTGAGTACCCCAACATGATTTGTAGGTTGCTATTCTTTACATTATTTAGTTATTGCAATCTCTCTAATTTTCACTTCCATGTAATACATATAATGGAAAAAAATTTCTATACAATGGTACTGACAAAAGTTGAACCTTGTCTTTAGATTATAATATTGTGTTGATTTCTGAAAGTTAGCTCTATTTGATCTTATTTTTCTATCCTATATGAAATGTCTTCTTTTCGTCTCAATTGCATTGACATATCCTTTTGCTTTGTAGAACTTTTACATCTAATTGATTTCTCATTCCATTCCAATCACAAACACATCTGTATGTATTTATGCCTACTGCATAGGTGTGAATAGGTCATTGTGGCCATAATTATCACCACACCTGCTGACCTTGATAGTTATTTCTTGTGTCATTGCTATATTGTGTCAGAAGAACCCGAAGATCATTTCATTACCTAAAATTCCTGAGAAATATTTGATAGACAGCAGTAGAAAGGGCAAATTCATATGAATTTTATCTCACTTAGCAATTACCATTTTTTTAAAGGGCAGGTTTAATGCACTGAGAAAATTCTTAGGATAGATTCTACATTTTTGTTCATTACTTAAAAGGGTTGTTTGATAGAAGAATTCATTTACATTATTTCAAAAGGTAAAAGGTTTCCCTTGTCAAGTGCTAGTCTTTGTATACAATTACATTTAGGTTAAAAAAAAAAAAAGTTACATTTTTCCCAAAAGAATTATGAGATGTGTATTTTCTAGAGTAAATTTTTCTAAGTAGTTAGTCCAAGTATTATTGGCAGTTTAAAAGTTACTGCCAGCTTGACCATTGCAAATTTTATATAATGATATTCTTAAATTGAAATTACGAAACACCTTAAACTTAAAATCTTAAAATACTGTTACTAATGCAGTCCATTATGCAGATGAAGGCTAACTATATTCTGGACTGCATTAGTCACAGCCTGGCAGCATGTCAATGGAAATTATTATATCCCTCTGTTCAGCGCTTGTGACATTGCATCTATTCTGTGTCCAGTTTTGGAGTCCCTCATGCAAGAAAGACATTGAAAACTGGACTAAGTCCAGCAAAAGGCCACTCTTGGGGTAGATTTAAGGGACTGAAGAACTTGAAAACCAAAGGGACACTGAGAAAAATGGTTGTATTCATCCTGAAGACAAGAAGGCTTATAAGACTGAAAGACTGTTTTCAGCTATCTAATGCAGGATTGTGGAGGAGTTGTCCTCTTCTTGGAGGTGCACAGCAATTGCACAAAAGCAAAGAGATGCAAATTGCAGAAAGGGAAATTCAGACTGGATGTAAGAAAAAAATCACAGTGATGGTGGTAAGACCCTGGAGCTGGAGCCCAAAGGCCCTGAGGCATCTCCATCTATAGACATGTTGAAAACATTCATTGAGCAGGATCCTGTACACCCTTCAGTAACATAAAGGTTGGTCCTGTTTTAAGTGAGGGGTTGAACCAGATAATTTACAGACTCCCAGCCTAAACTATCATCAGTTTCTATGATGCCTACCAGTTTTAATTTCCCCACATAATCTCCCCAAATCCTCTAGGAGAACTGATTACCCTCTCTTCTGAGAACCTGGCAGTCATATCTTCTGAGAAGTGTAAGAGTGCTGAGAAATGAAGTGATCTGCATCATATTATATACAAACTGGATCTGATTATTAAAAGCAAAGCCCTATCTGATCTGCATTACTACAGCCTCTTGCTTTCCATATCGCAATGCCTTACTTGCCGCCAAAGACAACTTCATATTTTCCTGAGGTAAAACAAAGGTGTCTGTACTTGGCACCCTAAATCTCTAATGGAGGCTGATATTAGAACTAATGCAGTCTCTGTGACAGTTTTGCTTTACCAAGCAACTGCAAAGAGTGGGGGCATGTGTATTGATATAAGGGATGTCCTATGACATATCAAAGCTGTCTTCATTTTCAGACAAAAGAGAAGACAGCAAGTGGCTGTGTGTGAGGATTAATACATACTGCAGTATGGGACATACCCTCTTTCCTGTGTTTTGACCAAATGTTGTCTTTAAGCATCCTGATACAGAATCCCTGGAGATAAAATGCAAGAAACAAGGGAATATGTAAAGGTATTCAGAAGCCTGAATAACGTTGCAGCTGTCTGAGCCTTTATTAGTACTACTGATGTTTCTATATCTTCATCATGTCTGCATATCTTATGAACTGTTATTCATATCTGTTCTAGAATCCAATTTTCCATTAAGTAGCTCATGCAGTACTTGTATAATACCTTATTGCTGATCACTGATAAGACTGAAAAAAGTCCCCAGAGAAGACAGGCAGTCATCTTTTGTTTGGGAATGTTTTTCGTAGTTCCCAGGCCATGACGGATGGTGGTTCATCCCCATTCTCTAACTGCTGGACTCAGGATGCTAAGACAACATCACATCAGTCTGATTGGGCCAGGATGCTTCACCAGCACTCTCATTTTATGAGTAAGAGGAAAAAAGGAGTCAAAATTAGTATAAGGAAACAAAAAAAGATAGTACAAAGAAAAAAGGAAGTAGAAGATGGACAGGAGATTTTCTAGAATAGCTTTCTAGAAAATACAAGGAGTAGAAAAACAAAAAGGCTGAGAAGAAAACCAGGGAAGAAAATAAGTTCTCCACTTGGGAACTGGTGTCCTACATTGCAGCTTGAGAAGCCTGGAAGGAAGAGAGTCTGCTATGCCTTACATGCTAACCTGAAGATATATTATTCTATTCTACAATGCAATGTCAAATGTCTCTTGGAAACCTAAATAGATTATGTCCACTGCTTCATCCCTATCTGTTCCCTGCATTCTCCTTATGATAAGACAGAGATTTATATTCTTATTCTTCTCAGATGGATGCATCAATCTCTGCTGTCAGGTTGCCTGTCCAAATAACAAACCTGCATATCACAGAACTATTTTAAATGTAATGTTGATAGATGTTGTTTGTGTGGACTTGGCATCAACTTACAGTCACTTCCCTACAAATCACAATCTTCTCAAGAAACCTTTATTTTCTATCTCTTCCATGTTCTCACCATCAAGAATTAATTGTGGCCATGGAGTCATTATTTGGGACATTTTTTAGGAATTCTGTGCTTCCCTGTCACTAGACTGAGTCACTAAGCTGTTTGCAGTACCCACTGTTGCCATTCTCTTTCTGGCTGCAAAAATCCTGGTTTGTATTTTGGGGACAGAAGAATTGTCAACACTGCCAATGAAGCTGAATGTTTTCAGTGAAATCTCTGGTCTGATAAAGCGTTACAAAATGTTCTCCTCCCTCTGTAACTGCTGCTATCTGCCATCACTCACCCTCTGATAACCACGTAGGGACCTTGTGCTTGGCTCCCTGCACCGCCAGCCCCTGGCTCAGCTCCAAGCTGCAGCACCCCACTCCTCCCTCCTACCTACAGCACCCACCTACTTCCACCTTTCATCTTCTCTCAGCTAAATTATTTGTCCAAATGCCATTTCTTTCCCTACATTCATACCCTTTTCTGCTCTTTACCTTTTCCCCACAGAAACAGTGAGTGGCAACTAGGTCTTGACCTAGCAGTTGATCTGGGCCAGTATGGTCAACAGCAAAAACTTGGCTCTTTCCAAGATGTTGCTTCAGCTCCTGCTCTCATGGACCTACAGCAAGAAAATGTAAACTTCTCTCAGAATGACAAAAGCCAAGTCGTAATCTCTCTTAAGTGTTGTTGCACTGGCTTCTTATGTAAACAAGGTACAGAAATAAAGTCAGAATATTTCTTATACAAATAATGAACTATTTACTGAATAGCACTGCACCGTTATTAAAACTTTTGGGTTTTTTTTTTAATTTTTAAAAGTTAATTTTGAAAATATTATTCTCCTATGTATTTTGCATTCCTAACTTGCCTCTCTCATAAATCACAGGGAAGTGATTTCACACACTGCTCAGCACATTGCACAGGAGTCTGGTTATTGCTTGCATAAGCTACAGGCGTCTTCATCTGTTTTTCAGTTTCAGACTTCTTGCAATACTCAGTTTGCAAAACTGGTATTTTACTAGTAATGTCTGTCATTGTAAATTCACAGGTCTATTGTAATGCATTGTTTATGAGTTTGCTCTTTTTCTTCATAGCCTCATATATCCTTAAAACAGTGAAGTGGCTAATGTACAAGACACTGAGCATCCATAGACTCATTTATCTCATACAACAGTGCATTCTACATGTTCTTCCTTGCATTTTTCTGTCCTTTTGCCTCAGTTATTTCAGTATTATCAGATTATAGCTCACAGTCATGTAGGNAACTGAACCATCAGTGTGTTATCAGCATTGTTCTCAAACTAAGTTCAAAACACAGCACTACAGCAGCTACTAGAAAGAAAATGAACTAAGCTGAAACCAGGACAAGGATCAATATTTTTATGTGATTACAAGTCCATGTAACTTGAAAAAAATTGAAGAATATTAATGAAAATTATAAAATGTTTTACTCTGATATCTTTTAAATATGTTAATTTTTTTCCTTGCTGTTCTTACCACAGGGAATTTAGTAGGAGACTTATCATAGATCACAGTGGACCTTTAGACCAAACTTATAAAGCTATGGCATTATCATTAAGGTTAATATTTAATTTAACAATAGCCATTTCAGAATGAGGATGGTCTCAATTTTTATGCAGTTCTACCACAGTAAATAGAATTAAACAATGGAAGCACCATGCATAAGCTTCTTCTAAGAATTTTTGTTTATTTGTAAATTAATACCTGTATACCATTTTCTAAGAGAATACTGTTTAAATTTCTGTTAAAGTACAGATGGATGAGTTCTGCTTATTGCCATAATACTACTAGTGCAAGGATTTCTTATCAGTCTGAAAATTGAACTCATGTTATACATTAGAATAGTGAACTTGACTGGAAAATTTACAAATGAAAATATTAATTAATTAATAATACCAAGCAACAGGCAAGACCATCAAGAGAATTGTTTCAGACTCAGCTAGGAAATGACATTTCAGTTTTTTCCCAGCTTCAGATGCAAAATCAAAATGCTAAGGCATTCACACAAAATGGAATTTTGGAAAACACCCATTTTGAATTAAGAATTCAGATTTGAAACTTAATTTCTCCATGTCATTCTGTCTTATTTAATTAACTTAAATACCAAATTAACTAACTCAGCAGCTATACATTTGGAAAAAATACAGTTGATCAAAACTAGCTGTTTCCTGAATACAGACAGAGTTTTAATTCATCATGTTCTTTCCAGTTGTGCATTTCCAATGAAACAATCAGATTGGTTTTTTACTACATACTGAATATATAATTTTTCAAGGACCTGAAGCTTACAATTTATATATTTGATGGCACTTTTTCAAATGATTGAAGAAATCAGCAGTCCCTTTAACTTTTTTGACTTAGGGAATTAAGTATGACCTGGTTTTCAGGGAAAAAAATCCTGAATTCCTGAAATTAAGGTTTTTTAAGGAGATTTTTAAATATATATGAAATGTAGATGTACAATCCCAATGAAATTCAGAATACTCTACAATTCCATTTCACTTTCTTAAAAGTTTAAATAGAATTTATCAGCATAAGAGTAGCATATTGGCTAATACAGAATTGTATTTTGCTACAACTTTACAGATTGTTATATTGTATTATTTTATTTCTGAAAGACTCTAGTTTGTTCAAATTTCTTTGGTCAATATTGCACACTCACTTTCTTCCTCCTCTTCCTCAAAACATTTACAATTAAAAAATTTATCAGAGAGTTATTTCTAAAGGTCAAATACATTATTACTTAAATAATGACTGCAGAGCCTAATAAAAAGAAAGACATTGTCCCAGCAAATAATTTTGCAATGTTACAAATAGTCTTAATCTGCAGAAAAAAACCCAAACCAACCAACCAAACAAAAAAACCTCAACCAAACAAAACCAACCAAGCAAACAAACAAAAGCAGAATGGAAGACCAAATGTTGCTGTGAGTTAAACCAATGTTTGGAATGAATAACAGAAGGAAACAGCTATTTCATTAAAAACTGTTCATTGCTTGTCAAATGACTTAGCAATTATTAGCAAAGATATGCCTACACCAGATCTCATATGGGGTAAAATGTTATGGCTCTATTACCTTTTTGAACATTTGGGAAGGACTGTTCATGCAGGTATCATTGCAAATTTCACTGAGTGAGGGTCTGCCTACTGAGCAGGGCAAATCCATGTATTTTGAACTAATTCATTGAGCCAGTGACTTGATTAATCGTATTCTAGGACTTCCAGTTTTGTGACTGATTCAGCTGTAAAGTGAAGGCTTATGCAAGGTGAACTACCTCTTATCAATCAAGAAGTTCACATCTTCCGTGACTGCAATTCTTTGAAGTGCTGGGAGAAGCAGAAATATTTATCATGTTCTCAAGGTGGTTTCTGAACCTTTCAATCTTACATCTAGATCACAGCCAATGGCTCCTTCTTCAGCCCTTTCGTAGACTGTGAAATCAGCAGTTTAAAAAGACATTCTCAGCACGGGAAGCACAGGGGAACTAGGACACATAATCAATCTTCAGACTCCTGTGGAACCTGCTAACAGGTTTTTATTTCTGTAGTCATCCAAGGCATTAGACTGCTTGGTAAAACAACTTCATTCTCTCTCTGCCTCTCTCTCTTTGTGTGCCTTATCCCGTTTTCCTCTCTCTGTGATACGACTACATGTTGCTTATATTTTATTTTTAATTCCTTTTGTAAAATATCCATTACTACTTTTTCACTCAGCCAAGCACATTCTGCAGTGAGATCTCAGCTGCTTATACACATTTGAAAGATACACTCAGCATGGTATCCTTAGAAAAAAGAAAAACCAAATCTACTACAGAGTTTATTTTTGCTTTTTTGAAAGTTCAGCCAGAAAGAAAATAGCAACAGCACAGCCAGTATAGCTTTCATTAAGTGTATATGAAATACAGGGATCATGCTACCATAGAACTAGATAAGTTAATATTGTCTTCACAAGCTAGTGGTGTCTTGATCATTGATAAACAGAAGCCGGTATTTACTGTGCAGTGTTTTAATTCCCCTTGGCACCTTACTCACTCCTGAATGCATAATTTGGTTTACAAGTATTGTTCTACTTTCTTACATGCCACACTGTGCTCTCCCATTGTTTTTTGTTGCTTCCAGCCATTTCCATGAGATCCTGTAATAGCCTTGATCTCTTCCAGTCACTTTATTAGGCTCCCCTGGTAGCCATCCTCACAGTGGGCTCTTGACAGCACTCATCAATTCTGGATGCTTCAATTAATTGCACCAGCACCTATCTCCTGGCTGCTTCTGTTAGCTCCTTCCGCCAGTACTTCAAAACCTCCAGCAAAGCGACAGTGTGGGATGGCAACAGCTCAGGGACTTCAATGCAGCGAGAATGGGCTGATAGTTTAGGCAGAAATTTTGCTCAGAAATATCCTGCCATCTCCCCCTCCCCCAAATTCAATTTTCAGCCCTGTTTCTAGGGACTTGTAATAACACAGAAATCAAGAAAGATTGATGAACCAGTCTTTCCCAGACTATTTTTTTCCTTCTTGTTAGTACGGGTATGCTGTTTCCTTCATTGATGAGCTCATGAGGGAGTGAATTCAGAGGCCTTAAATACAATATGTAGTCCTTTCCAGTTGTCCTCTATTCATGCCTTTGGGATCAATGTGTACACGCTTGTATGTGCATGTGTGTGTGTGTGTCTATGCATGTCTGGTGTGACCTGCAACTTCTAAAGACACAAAGTGAATTGTTCCACCCAATTATTTCACTGTGAATTTATTATCTATGTAATAATAAAAAATAATATTTGCATGTCTTTATGGAAATTCACCTGAACTGAGAAGGAAGAAAAACTCTTTGCTGTAAGTTCCTCCACTGGAGTATATACCTGTTAGTAAATGCTTTTAAATTCATATATGTGTATTCTCACATTAATTCAATGGTATTACACTTTTAACCATAATAAAGAACTTGGGATCTGACCAAATAAAAATACAAATTAAATCTACTCTTGTCCTGCAGCTGTTCAGTACTGATGTCACCAAGGTTTAATAAAAGGCAGTCACCTTTAACTAGAAAAATTTTAAACTTTAAAATAATTGAATGTTCAAACCAGTTATTGGGAGGCTAAATACAGAGTCCACACCACTACTTGTATGGAAGAAAGAGATATTAATGTATTGAAGTGAACATAGACAAATACTTTCCTCCAGAAAGAAAGAGTGTTTTATCTAAACTTACCTGTTACAGTCTTTGGTGTTATCTCAGACTTGGCTCAACTTGAACATGTGCACACCTGTATATTTACGTGACGTATCACAACCATACCTTTTTTCTGTATAGTTTGTAAAACTGAATTTGGTGGAAATATTCATCCTCAAATTCAAAACTCAGATATGCAAGATGTGATCTCATCTTTGTTGCATGTTTTGAAGGTCTCTTTTACAGATGTCATTCACAGTATGCTGAGAATTCAGTCACATGTATGTTTCTACCCAATCTGTCTAGTACATTTCAGTTTCAATAAAGCCAAAGAAAGCTGTGTAAGGTTTCTATTTCTTCTTTTTTTTTTTTTTTTTTTTTTAAACTATTTTGGAAGGTAATNNNNTTTTTGCTAAAACTATTATGGAAGGTAATATGGTGAAACTGAGTGCATTTTGCATTTGAATAGAGAACAATGTTTTTGCTGCAGTTGTGATGATTATCTTATTGTAAAATGTGCTGTTTCTCTAGAGGTACTGGAAGCTGGTAAACAATGTAGTTGAGTGCTTTGTGTGCAGTTTGTAACTTATTGACAGTGAAGGAATGATCCAATTAGTAGGTGATTAATCACAGGTTGCTGTAGGTCTCAGACTGTATATTGAAAAATTATGGGGTAAAAGAGTATTTCATGCACATGCCTTCACCTAACAGGTAATCACCACCTGGGGATAAAAACTACATTAAAAAAAGAACAGCATGGGCAGCAGCACAAAGTACTAATTATTTGATTAATTCTCATTGTCACTGAGAAGCATACCATTACCGGGCAATCATAATTACAATGACAACATCTGTGTTGCTTTGTTACCATTTTAAAAATTAATTAATATTTTATTGTCAACAAACAGCACTGGAAATATTCAACACTTCCAGCTTAGACAACTCTTTGGTGTTTTAACAACACGGGAAAGTAAAATTGGCATATGGAATTTAATTGTGAGATATGAGACACGAGAAATTGTGCAGCATTTAGAAGAATATTTAAAATGTTAATTTTTAGAGAAACCTGATTAACACTCAAAGTGAAAAGTTTTATTTTGTAATGAAAATAGTGAAATATTAAAATAAACCAACATCCCTTTGAAAAAAGTAGAAAAACTTCACATTTTTATTTTGTGGATTAGTCTTAGTAAATTGAGATACTGTAATAATAATTCTCATCCTTGCTTGTGGCATGTACATCCCTCCATGATTTGTCAAACTATCTTATACAGACTTGTTATTATATGATTTCCAGTTTCCATTTACTGAAAGTATCTGTCAATTTTTTTATTCCAGGCTAGATAAGCATGACTAAATTTCAAGTAAGTAATAATCTTATGGTGCTTAAATCTGACAATAATGTGGAATACAATACTGGTACTTCGATAAAGTGGATGATGAAATAGGATAAAAAAATACAGACTTTGTTTGTCCTCCCAAACATTTTCAGTTTGGCAATTGAATAATTCAAATTATATTCAACATAGGAAAAATTGAAGTGTGAAAAATTGCTAAATTCAAAGTCAAAAATACCAATTTTCATGTGAACAAGCAAGATAAATCTCCATGATCTCTAAGTGTTTTACAGCCTGAGTTAGTAGAACAATACATTTCAGTACCATAATAAGAGACTGAAAAGGAAGACTTTAAGGCAAGTGTGGAATCTTCATGAGTACTTCTCAAAATCACATTTCATCTACTGCTTGTTTACGCCACTGTATCTTTAACCTGTGTGCACTGTCTGTGGCTTAGCTGTAAGACTGACCTAGGCACCCTGTGTTCCCTTCATAAGCAACAGAGAAAACTAGGAATGCATTGACATGATTCTTTTCATGCCAAAGTAGACAGCTAAAATATATAGTTTAAAAGTGCTTATTTCTCAGAATTGGCTGCAAGGGTACCTTGAAGTTAGCTAGATTTCAACCCTACTCCTTTTGTCTTTTACATTTAGTATAACATTGCAGATTCATCACACAAATTAGCTTGATCAGGCATCATCTGCCTTCAGTAATCCAGTGAAAATAAAGGCAAAAATATATTGCTTCCTTAGGTAGACTGCCTTCATGGTCCTCTCTATAGCTATTTTTCATAGGTGTGATATGGCAGAAAAGATGATGGTCCAGTGGACTTGCAGACTTTTCAAACCATGTAGTTACTGAAGAGCTGGTTGTTCAGTTTTTATTTAATATATGATTCTTCTCCTTCTGATTTCTAAACAATAAAAATCACCTGACTGATTTGTCTGTGTTCTGCACTCACAGTTAAACAATATATACTATGAGTTTACAGAAAAACTCAACCACAGATGGCCCTACTGGCCTTCATGATACCTGAAATGGTCAATTTTTTCTGTGCTTCATCTTTAGCTGGTGACCACCACCAGATTTCTAAAAGTGTTGGAGTAGTTTTGGATGATGAATGAAAGTCAGCTCCGGTCTTGCTTGCTGAATAACAACAGAAATCATAGTTTTGCTGAATTTGTTCACACAGCCTGGGTAATGCTGTCATAAACAGAGAAACTTTTCAGACAGAGCAGAAAACCCATGCTTTCCATGTTGATGCTATATTGACCTTCTTTCATTTTTCATCTTTCCTGTATTTCTAGAGGGACAATAGACAAATGAGTCAAGGCAATTCCTCTAGAGTTCTCAGAATTTATTGCATGGAAGCAATTTTTTAATTCTGTGACCAATTTGGAAACTGTGCCAGAGACATTTAGTCCACTTCTAAACATTACCAGAAGAAAATAATTAAGTTTTGATTCTAACTTTTCCTATTATTTAGGAATTATTATTTATTATTTAATAGTGATGCTGAAACACAGTGAATAGTTAGTAGTGATGTCAAAACATAGGCCTTTCCTAAATGTAGGTCTGTGGGGTTCTCTTCTTTCCAGGGATCTGGGTAAATATTTATTTTGGTGCAGGGTTCTTTAGTTACCTTCAGTGAGTTTTATTTCAGTTACTGCTAAAAAAAAAAAAAAGTTTTTACTTGTTTGACAGTCCTGAATTGTTCCAATTTGATTGTCTGCCACCTCTAACTTAAAAGAAACTCAGAAGGTGCATCAAGAGCGAGCAAAAGTGCTGTTGGACTTATACAGCATCTGAATGAGATCTCTGAAACTCACTTTAGATAAGACTGAGGTAACACTGTTTAGCTGATGATTAACAGGGCAGGCATTATTTCTTCTATCTTTTCTGAGGAACCTGTGTACATTTTTTTAGGACTATATTCATGGGTGTGTAGATGAGGTAAAAAACATACCAGTATGTCTTTACTCCTGTTGCATGGGCTGATTTGAATTAACCAGGGTGTGGAAGATAAGTAGATCTTATTTTCATTGTGGACTGTAACGCTGAATCTTTTGAATATCAGATTTAGTTTATTGAAATTAAATTCTTATTGACCAATGTCTGATAAAGATTGAGAAAATACAGCTGGTCCAAAATGTAGATGGCTGCTTATTACATGGTGCTTTAAGTAGGGTATGCACTAGACTCATATTCCACAGACTCTACTGGCTTTCTGTTGTTTTCTGGGGACATATATATCCTTCAAGAGTGTTTTCTTTCACAGTGTGACAGAACTTGAACTTGTGGACTTTCATGGCTTGTTGCACAACTCTCTTAAGCATCTTTTTTTTGTCTGTGAAAGGTTAAAAGCCTTCAGAAGGGAAAGGTTTTATTGGATCAGTGACATGGTCCTGATCATACTGACACATTTTAAGAGGAGAATATTTGTGTTTTGGGAGAAATCATTGAATACAAACATTGGCTATGTTATTAATTTTTGTAAAGTGTTTAGAGCATTGGTAAGAATTTAATATCTTCGGTTGGAGTATAGGCACATTGTTTTAATTTAGTGAATTTAATAGATTTATCACCTCTCTTCCTGCAAATTCATTGTTTCAGAGCTTGTACCTCTGCCTTCACACAGAGTAGGTATCTTTCACAAACCTCTAACATGAAGCTACTGTACTGTGGTCTGATTCTGATGTGAGTCTTATGTGATACTGATAACCTAGACAGAAGATAGACATGGGTTTTGCATTTCTCGTACAGTTTCACATAATTTTGTGACTGTGGTCATTCAGGTAGAATACACATCTAACTACTTGATTTACTTATGCTATCGCATAGATCATGTGATCACATAATTTATCCTTCAAAGTATTCAAGGATAAAAAAGTGAAATTATAGCTCAGAGTTATACAAGCAGGTCCTCCATCCAGTTCAAGGTTCCTTTAATGTACTCAGAAAGGAGTTACTACAGCTGAATAAATTGAAACAGTTTTTCAAAATTTTATTGCCCTAACTTTTAGAAAGACAGCAAGACAGAGAATGGAAGAAAGGGGGAACTCCTTGACTTGAACCTCAAAGGACTGTCACTTAAAAGCTTCTGTTTTCACAAGCTGTGTGGAATGAAAAAGCATTTCAGAACATGGAAGGTGCCCAGAAAGTTATCTGAAGTTCTTCTCTTGACTGTCAGGGAGAGCGTAAGCAGAGAGACACAGAATATCATTTTAGTCCCGAAGAAAATATTTAATTCCTCCTTTTTTATTAACTATTAGGATTGCACAGATTGATTTAGATGACTTTAATTAAATTCCCCCCAGGCAGGCTTTTGGGTGCTTGCTTCAAACTTATCTGATATTAAAAGAGGAATTTGCCAGTGAAATTAAGCCTAAATGTGTAAGTTACAGCAGCCTCAAGACAGTAGCAAATTCCATACCGGGAATTAATGTAAGTTTATAAACCTGTTTACTCTGGTTTAGTGGAAAAGCACCTTGTTATTTGCCCTGATCAATATTTGAGGTATTCATCATCTTTTAAAAACTTCTTGTCTAAAAGAAATAGAGAAATAATATAATTTCTTCATTGAAAGGGTATTTTTCCCTTTCTTTTGTACATTATTCATTTTGTTTCTCTTCCGCATTTTTGAAAGGGGTGATTTTTTTACATAGCAGAAAGGCTACATCAGTGAGGGTGCCAAACTGTGCATATCTAAAGCAGACTGAAAGTTTCCAGAACAGACTCTGTAACATGAATTTCTGTAGTCGGTACAGGTAGGCAGTCAACATAGAGCCACAATGCAACTTCTTTTTTTTCTCTTCATATCTTTTAAAATATTCCTTTTAAAAACAATTCACATTATATGCTTCTTGGATTATTTTCTTTGTCTTTAAGTTACCAAGATAAGTTCTGTAAAATGGGCTCTTTATTTGGAAATGTATCTTTTTTTGCCAATTATATCTCATATGATGAGGCAGTTTATGAAAGAAAATGCCTTTGATCAGAAACAGGTCAATGTATTTCCAACCCTAGACTAGGAGACGGTTTGTGCTGACATGAAGGAGGAAATCTGGGATACTGCACTTAAAGGATTAGAGAACAGAGTGTGATTCTGGAGCATGTAACATAGGGCTACAATTAATAACCATGCCAATTGAGTTGTTCTGCCTGTTTAGTGTGCATATCCCTGTGATAAAAACATAAGTTAATGGGTTTTTTATATATTCCCAAATATGGATCTTCCAACCTAAACAGTAGATATTGAGAAAGGTGGCCTGCACCCTTCACTCAAACTTCACAGGGAAAGTATTCAGAACTGCTACTAATGCCAATAAAGAACAAAACAGTAGTATACAACCCCAAAAAACATATTTTGTTTAGAAGTAAAAAGGAAAGGAATCCTAGTAAAATAACAACAGCAACAACAACAATAATAACAACAGCAACCCTACCTAAACCCAGGTAAAATACACTGCAAAAGTCCAGCAATGCAAATAGCACCCTTTTACACTCTGGTAACGGGTGATAGCGCTAAGTGTTGGATTCATAAATCTAGAAAAAACCAGTGCAGTCTACATTATCCAAGCTAAATCATCCCTTGTTTGAACAAAACCATCTATTTTAAGATAAAAGG
>VZTL01005997.1:20412-33774 GCA_013400535.1 Scopus umbretta | reverse complement strand
AATTATTTTAAAAAAAAAAGTCACCAACTTAAAAAAAAAAAAAAAAAAAAAGAGCTGGCAATGACTGAGAATCCACCCAGACCAGTCAGAGCTTCCTTTTTCTGCACAAGACAGAATCCTGCCTACGTAGGTAAGGAAAAACAGTTGATGAGCCAATACACCTAAACTCAGGTAGACAGAAGCTCCTTTTGAAAGCTTTCAGAGGTACTGAGCTTTTACTTGATTCAACAGGAAAATGAGGCACTTCTTTTAGGAGAATTTCTTCTCTGTATATCTGGAACTAGTGCCAGTTAGACACCTAAGCCAGAGAAATTGGCTTCTTTCTTTGATGTCTTTTTCAGTTGAACAGTCTTTTTCACCGTTCCCTAGGACAAACTCCTTCATCTTGCAAACACAGATTAATTCTTTGTGGAGGTGCAACATTATCAGATGTACTGAAGTACATACACAATGCATATATAAAAATCTACTTCTTCCTCACAGATCTGGAATATTTCTTTTTCCTCAATTAGACTTCAATCAATCAACATCATCTCCTAAAAGCAAAATCCTAGAAAAACAAAGGATTTCTGCAAGTAACCAAGATCAAGCATTGGCAAACTTAGAGGAAAAGTGAGTTCAGACTGAAAATTTTACCTTAGGCCAGCCTCCTTCATTTAATCCAGACCTTCTCTGGCAATTATGGGTATTCTGTGACCTAACACTGGCAGATAAATGAGTCCCAACTAAGCAGAATTCAAACTGTTTTGGAAAAGGTCAAAGCCAAATCTATAAATCCATCCCAGAAACTGACTGCTCAAAGTTGTGGATGAAATAACAGGGTTACAAAGTACATATTCTAGAAGAAAACACCGCTCAGGTAGATGTTAGTATTTTTGAATCGTTTTGAGCTCCACAACCTGATAAGGGGTGAGAAGTGTGAATGATGGAGTCAAGAACAAGAGGTTTAAATCTTG
Organism: Scopus umbretta; assembly: GCA_013400535.1. Taxonomy (NCBI): domain Eukaryota; kingdom Metazoa; phylum Chordata; class Aves; order Pelecaniformes; family Scopidae; genus Scopus; species Scopus umbretta. The sequence goes on along the minus strand of VZTL01005997.1, from coordinate 32,818 downwards.
GCAAGCTGAGAGGTAAATATTGTAAGAATTTAAACCAGGGTTCTGGGCAACAAACCACCCGACTATCCAGCATCAGCTAGTCTGGAAAAAAACTGAAGGTCACCCCAGACAAAAGTAGCTGTAATAGCTTCTGCTGTTTTATCATTTTGTTTCCCTTATTTTTGCAAAACAGCTTTCAAATGTACTGAATCTTCATTCCCTACCTTTATACTAATATACGAAACATGTCCAGGAATATTCTAGGCACAAAGACCAGCTGGCATAAAACAACCTGTGCTTATGCAAGTCTTACAGTTTCCAAAGTGGGGGTGGCAAAGTTGCCTCTTGAGAAAGTTTCCTGGTATCTTGCAAGTGCTGAATCATGCCCAAGTTTTTTCTGGGAGAGTGCTAGTTGGCCTGAAGCCAAAGCATGTCACGGACCATTCTCACAGTTCAGTTGAATAGGCTTTCAGGTTCCAGTGGCTGGTAAAGTCTCTGAATGCTCTTCAGTTTACTTGGCTATCACACACAGAGCTTCATCCAGTGTGCTGAGGGGAATTGTTCTCCAAGAGCTAATGCTGGAAAAAAAGCACAACAATTTGTGCATGGTTATACCCAGGCACTTGCTGCTTGCTATGCTGTATTAAGATTTTGGAGTTCCTACATGCCAAAGCTCCTTTCATAACAGGCTTTAACCTGATCCTGAGTATGAGGACTACTTTTTGAGCCTGCATTGCGAAATTACTCACTTCAATTGAAATTTCAAGTGCCTCTAGCTGTTTGGTTTGGGGATGTAGGTATCTGACTAAATGTTTACCATTAGCTTTCATGCTATCATCTAATAAATGTACGTACGTGCAGTTATTTACAGGTGTGGGTTTTGCAAAGGTAAAGGCCCTAATTATGAGATTATTCCCTCTTGGTCCCAGCACTAGCTTGTGCTAACCTCAGATATTGCCTCTACCTAAATATGATGTGTTCACACATGTCCTTCTTCATCTGAATCCATACTCACCTGGCCTCCATTCAAACAGCCTAATTTTGCTGCACTACTTCTGTCCTAACTGCATGAATTCGCAATGAAACAGGGTTTAGAACTGTGTAGTTATCCTACATAACATATAACATGTAAGTAGTACACAGGCATAAGTAACAAAAAGACAGGAAACTAGCATCACTAACTCCAACTTCTAAAAACAACTGTAGCACATTTAGTGACAGGATCTGCATTTCTCTTGGCCAATGTGCTAAGGAGTTTCAACTTTTAGTCCTGACTGGAATAAGCAACAAAACAGAAAATATTTAGTTTCTTATCTGATAAATATCTTATTTTCCTGATTATACCCATAGATACGAAGGATGAAAAATAGAAATAAACTTGTTTTCATTATGAACAGAATTATTTTCAAAGAGAATTATTTCCATGAATCAGTAGAACTTTAGCTTTTATGCCAGAATTCAACCTGAGACTGTCTGCTCAAGAAATTATTTTTTTCCATTAAAGGGGTGATACAAAATGTTTTTAAGACTATCACTTTGGAATAATTAAATGGAACATTGGAGCCACTTCATAATGTCACTCTGCAAGCTTCTCCCATAAAGCTTCCTCACCTGTTCAAAAATGGGCAATTGGATATGAGTGACATCTGTTGGGGTGGCAGACACCAGTGTGAAACTGGTGATAAAAATACTGATTTTTCTTTCAAAAAAAAGAAACCTTTTCAAATAGTGTGGTGGAAAAGAAACAACAAATCAGCTTGAAGTGGCAGACTGGGATTTCTTAGCACTTCAGTTCCAAACACTTGCTTTAGTATTGTGATTATATCTAGGGACACAGAAAAGCTAGACCCAGAAAAATGGACATACCTGCCAGTAAAGGTCTCAATCTCATTTGAAATGTGTTTTGAGATTACCAGATGTGTGTTTGCAAAAACACTTATTTAAGAGTGTTTTATGACTTGTTTATGACAAGCTTGGAGCATCTACCACCTCTCTAGGAAGCCTGTTCCAGCGTTTGACCACCCTCTCGGTAAAGAAATGCTTCCTAATATATAGTCTGAACCTCCCCTGGCACAGCTTTGAACCATTACCTCGTGTCCTGAGGCTGGATACCAGGGAGAAGAGATCAGCATCTCCCTCTCCACTTTCCCTTCTCAGGAAGCTGTAGAGAGCAATGAGGTCACCCCTCAGCCTTCTTTGCTCCAAATTAGACAAGCCCAATGTCCTTAGCTGCTTCTCATAGGACATGCCTTCCAGCACTTTCACTAGCTTTGTTGCCCTCCTGTGGATGCATTCAAGGGCCTTAACATCCTTCTTAAATGATGTTTAAATGATTAAACAAGTTCTTCCAGAACTGGACACAGGTGAGGCTACATCAGTGCTAAATCCCCCAGGATGCGGTTTGTTGTCTTGGCTGCCAGGGCACACTGCTGGTTCATATTGAGCCTGCTGTCAACAGGCACCCCCAGGTCCCTTTCTGCAGGGCTAAGGAACAAGGACCGAAAAGACTGTGGAAGAAAGGGATGTTTTAGTCTTGATATACAAGTAAGATACCCGTATATATTTCAGTGATTAGTAAACACATGCAATGGTTTCAAAGCAAGCTGTGCATTTGACCATGTTGTTCAGTGTCCCTGTGAGCAGTGAAAGGCAAGGACCATGCCTACACTTCTCTCATGATGGAGTCCCACTGCTCACCCTGCTTCAGGGCTGGGTCTCAGTTCACAACTTGGTGGTTCCTCTGCCAAATCCTTGGAAGACTGAGCTGGGTTTTCATCTTGCCAGAGACTTTCCTGACCATGCCCAGTTGGCTGCATCTTCATCAGTAAATGAAACAATCAAAGAATTATTTTCTGCCCCTGGGAGCAAGTGGTACAACACATCACACCTGTGTAGTTAAATTCTTATCTTCCAAAATGGGCTGCCCACATCTGTTCTGCCCAATGGGAACAGCCCCCTCTGTCCCCTGGTCCATGGCTGGGAAACATGTCATAACAGGTTACCAGTTGGCACAGACCATCAGAATGCCAGGGTGGGAGTTTATGGTATTGCTACGATCTGCTCAGACTGTGTCCAGCCTTAATGCCTAGCACAGACATAACTGCTGTGAATTTCTTGAAAATGGCATGAAAGAGGACAGCTAGTTCTAAAGCAGGATGAAGGGAATTTTTACTTCCTGGGAGCTAAGGAGGACTTTTACGTGATCACTTAAACCACAATTTGGTTTTATTCAGAAACAATATGAAGAAAAAAATATCCTTGCTATAAAGCATATGAAATGAAATTGAAAGCTGTGATCCTATGACCAGGCTAAATAAGATGTTCTTTATTTTTCCACAGGAGAATAAAAGTTAGCAAATTAATGAAATAACCAAGGAAATTAATAAAATAACCAATTCTCAATATTGGGATTAAGAAGGGCTCTTTTGTCTCAGGCACTGTCAGTATTTGTACCAGCTTCCCTCACTTTATAAGACTTAATTCCAGAAGTCACAATCAGATCTTAATTTTTTAAACCCTTCCCATTGTCCTGTTGTCTTTTTTTCAGGCAAAAGAGGCAAATGTGTTCTATTAATGGAACTCTCCAAATAGGTAAAATACAGATATTGCATTTTATATATTTTCCATCCGAGCTTCTCAACTGGTTTTACAGCAAGGTAGAGCTAAATAAAGCTAATTAACACCTTCTTACCCTTTTAATCCTTTAACAACTAGCTCACAGAAGTAAAACATTGATAAAATAAAGACAACTATATCTGTGAAAACTTCTTAATAACACGTCAATAAAATGTGATTGAGAACATATAGCATATCTCCTGGGATCTTAGGATTAAATAGGCATTTTGGTAAGCATTACAAATAGCTTTGTAGATGAGGCTATTTATAAGGACATGAGAATGTAAGTATAATAAGGGATCAGATCAAAGATTAATTTCAATAATTATCATGTCCAATAATAATCATGTATGAGAATGGTCATTACTGAGTGCCTAAAGAAGAATGAAGAAAGCATTGTTATTTACCCCAGATGCTTATGTTGTTACAGATCTGTGGCTCAGAGAGTTTCTGAGCTAAAAGTGGTTTATTCTACACAAACAACTTTTTTTTTTTATTATTATTTGTTCATTACTTAGAAGACAACCTGGAGACAGAAAAGGCCTGGATCTACTAACTAGGTTATGTATGGTTTATGCATATGCCATCAGGTCAGACCAGTCGAGGTGATGCACCAGCTTCTATTTTTTTTTTTTTAATCACTGCTAGCTGATGCCACTACAAGGACAAGATCTTCAGCGGGCAAATCTTTTTCATTTTGGTGTAGTTGTGGTTCTGAGACCCAGCCTCAGAAATCATGGGCTGTTTGGATAAAGGTAGCAGCAGTAGGATGTTTTCTGGAAGTTTAGAATATCTTATTTGGTTTTGGGGGGGGAGTTTTTTGGGGGGTTGGGGTTTTTTTTAGTATTACAAGAAATGTAAACATTTCAGAAATGCCAAAGCAGTTCATCAGTTTGAAATTTGTTTACATTTCATGAAGAAAAGTTTTGACACGTTTGATACTTTTGTTTCAGCCAAAAATAACTATGAATTCCTTGTTTGCCTTGAAGCTGCATTTTTCGGAGAATAAATAACTCCTTTGCCACTATAGCCATTATGAGGTATTAGTACTATTTTGAAGGCCTGTATAATGCTGTTGTGATGTATAACTGAAACAGAGAGACTGCTGTTACAACTCAGAAATAAAACAATTACACTATTTCCTAAGGCACTGGTTTATATTTTAGCAAAATCTTCACTTTAACTTCATCACCTTCTACATTATCGTAGGACTACAGTGGTCTTTCCGCTGATAAAGGAAATCATGAGCCGTTATCCTTATTATCTATCATTTAACATAGCACATGTATGTGAAGCAAACAAGGATACAAGAACCAGTAGAAAAAGAGATTCATCTCAGGGATGACTGACCACATAGACAGCTTGCTGAACATCTCATACTCTGACAGTGAAACATATTTATTTAGAATAAACAAGTATGATTTGGAGAAAAAAAAAAAACAACTCATGATCAAAGGAATAAATTTGGCAAGTATGTGGATTGCCTTTCAGTTTATTTATAAACATTGGGCTACTGAAGAAGTTAATTAATAAAGTATAAAGCAGGCTCTGTCATGATAGTCTAACGAACTTATTTTTCAATTCTGTTAGATTTTAAAAATATGTTAATGTCTGGCTTCATTTGCTGTTTTAAGGTTTAAGTATTGATTCTACTTTTTTAATGCAAACTGTTCTTTTGTAATTATGGTCTTTTAGTCTTCCAGGCCTTCATCATATTTTAATTTATATGACTCCTTTGTTTTTGAAAACAACTCAATTTTACATTTGGGAATTGAACAAAGAGGAAATTATCTAGCTGCTCCGTTGACAATATTGTACTTTAATTTTTCTTCAGCTTTTAAGTTCATTGCATGTTTATAACCATGAGCAATGAGTCTTAATATTATCTTGACAAGCTTATTTTTACATTTGTCAAAGTCCAAGAAAGTCTAGTAGAGAAGATCACTATGGTAGGTCTGCTATCATGGACCTTTTAAATAGACAAAGGCACCCCATAGAATGGCAAAACTCACATCTGTCAAAAATTTCTGTCTCCTTTTACTGTCACATCGTTATACCTTTTGAAGAAGAAAACTTTCAAAGACCTTTTTACTGCTTCAAATTAATGACTGCTTATATTCTTGAATAAAATTTTCAGACTGTCAATATGTCTAACTAAATGCATCTTCTTTATCCAGAAAAGAAGACATTTCTTCCCTGTTTCAAATCAACAGGAAAATTTCAGCATTTCCAGACAGCCTATTAGACATCATGCAACATTTATGCCTTTGTGTGCCTTTCTTTAAGAATTATTATATATATTGTTCAGAGTAAGAACTTTGTGGCAACAGATCAGTCGTATAATACAGAGTCATCAGACCAGACAAAAATCTGCTGAATTTGCTGATAAGAGAAATGTACTGTGCATGAATAAACTCTAGGACTGAAGTCAGGTATTTGGAGAAACAATTCTCATGACACTGACGTCTAAGAAAATGAGGTGAAAGAAAAAATGGGTTTTCAGTCTTCAAGAATCCACTGTTGAATGCTTATGCATTCTTTCAGTATTTTTAAAAAGCCTTAGGTGACCTTAAATCTGACCTTAAAAATTTGTCAATATTTTAGAAATCTTCATGTTTGGAATGTGTTGTTGGGTGTCTATAAGTACAAACTGTTTGTATCCTTTGGTCCCAAGAGAAATGTTCACATCATTATCGTGTGCTGCAACAATCAGAAAATGTGTTGGGTTTTACCATCATCATGTATACTCCAAGTAATTGGGGCATGCTTAATAAGAAAGTTCCCAAGAGAAGTGTAATGATGCTTAATTAAGATAGTTGTGTCATCAGGCAAAAGTTGCTTTGTAATTAAAGCACAGAACTAGGCAAATCACTTCATCTCTCTCCCTCTCTCATTCCCCCTCTCTCTTTCTCTCTCTGCTTCACACACATACTCTATCAGTCACTTTTATGAACCTGTAAAATGCGGTGAATACCTGCTTCACAAGGAAGCTACTCCTCAAGGGTTAGAAAACATGCTCTGAAATTGTGCCACAAAAGGCAAATGTGTTCAAATACCTTCAGGATACTCCTGCACTGCAGAACAGAGCTTAGGCCGGGAGTGACCACAATGGCAGAAATAGCACCAGTTTACACGTCTCTGCTCTGGCACTGCAAATCTTCTGGTTTTTTCCAGGAATCATCCTTTGGCTTCAGGAGTAACTTCTTGTCTTAGTAACAGATGCTTAAGGAAGGAAAGATGAACAGTTTTAACAATGTTTCTCCTGTGTAGTATAGGCAGAGCTAGTAGAGTCTGTATCTGCTTAACAGTCTAGTTACATCCTGTTAATTTTTAGATTCATATTGATCTCTGGGCTGTCTGGATTTTCTATGTCTTATTTATCCTTGATGATGGGACATGCAAGTAGTGACAAAAAGGATTTCACAACTTAATCTCCTTAAGAAGTAAGATTGTTTCTGCTGTACCATATATCTCAAAACAGCTCCTTGAAGGTCAAGGTCCAAACTCTTGTTCCAGTTAACGCCACTCAGAAATGTCCTTGTAATGAAGAATTTGGGACAACAAAGAGAGGAAAATGGTAGTACACACTTTTCCAAGAACAGTGAATGTATGACCGGAGGGTTTTTATGATTTACGGAGAGACAAGGAGGAGACTCATGTTGAGTTGTGAACTTTGTAAGAGCTGTAAGTATCAACTTCACTGAGAGGCTTAGACTCAGTTGCCCTCTCCAAGCTGAAAGTGATTGTTGGTATCTAGCTTCTGGGAAAGGCAAGAACACATATATTTTCTTCTGCTGATTGTTTGCTAAATAGGAGCAGTCACATCTTGCTACTCAGGGAGGAAAGAACTTTTCTCCTTACATGAACACTCTGTAATTGAACACCTGAATTGCCATGCACATATTTTCTCTATATTAAATTCTGTACATTAATTTTTTTTTTAATCTGAAGGCAATATAGGGTTAACATATTTTACAAAACCCAAAACACTTGTCAGTATGTGTTGCTCATTACAGACTCATTCTCCCAGCACCACTGGTAGCCTGAGGATGGCAATGCGTAGCCTTTCGTAATTGTCTGTTTATAGCTGGGCTGAAAGTCATTTTCTCATGGTGTAATTTATGGGCAGTGGCAGGCTTCTCTTGTCCCTGCTTTGAGCAACAGTGCCAAGAGTAATACGCCAATCCTTACACAACAATCCTTGTGGCTGGAATGTGACTGTGTTGAAAACATCACAGGAACAAAGTTTCACTGCCAAAGCTTCAACAGATTCTATCCTGTGAAGAAATCAATCCCCAGGGTGTATTAGCCAGTGGGGAATAGGGGTAAAAAACCCTGGAAGATCTGTGTGGTTGTTTAAATAATTTCCCATATCCAAAGAAGCAAGCAATGCAACTTGTCACCCAGGAAAGATGTCTTTTTTGCTGGAGAATTTATTTTGGTTTGTACGGTGGGAGTGGGGAAATCTGTGTAGACATACATAAATGTATCTCAAGTCTATTTCCAGTACAGCCCAGTGAACTTCTTGTTGGGAATAAGGATAAAGGTCTCTCAGAGATAAATCTTCCTAAGAAGTTTTTTTGGTACACTATGAATCTTTCCATCAAAAAGTAGTTTATAATAATATTATCTGAGCTATAGACGAGACTACCCAGTAGACCCCGCAGACATGCTTTAGTTCAGTGGACAGTGGGCTGACAAACTTACCTTTCTTCCAGTTCTTCCCTATGCCCAACAGCACATGAACAGTTTCTAAATTTCTTTCAGTGCATTTTTTAATTTATGGTGGGTTATCCAGCACTGATATAAGTTACTGAGCTCCTGAAGGCATAAAAGTTATAATTCATAATGAATATTAATTGTAAGTAACAGTAAACTGCACAATAACATTGCTCTTATAATCTCATGATACTGTTAGAAAATTTTGTGTTCTAGAGTCTCTGATTTAAAATTTGCATAAAATGCCTTACATAATTTACAAACTGTCACAGCTCTGAGCATGTATCAAGCCATTCTCTATGCTATTAATGCTGATTATTTATAAATAATTGTTTAATTTCAAAGCTCTGTACAAAGAATAACTAATTAATTTGACATGGTAGGAAGAAACATATGCTTTTGCCAATTTTTAGGTATGTTTCTGGGAGGGCATACTGTCTTGCCTGTCAGCTGACATGAGTGTGACTGTTGCATGTCTAAAACTAAATACCGTATGTCCTGGTTTCAGCTGGGATAGAGTTAATTTTCTTCCTAGTAGCTGGCATAGTGCTGTGTTTTGGATCTAGTTTGAGAATAATGTTGATAACACACTGATGTTTTTAGCTGTTGCTAAGTAGTGTTTACACTAGTCAAGGATTTTTTAGGTTCCCATGCTCTGCCAGGTGCACCAGAAGCTGGGAGGGGGCACAGCCAGGACAGCTGACCCAAACTGCCCAAAGGGCTATTCCATACCATACGGCATCATGCTTAGTATAGAAACCGGGGGGAGTTGGCCGGGGGGCAGCGATTGCTGCTTGGGGACAGGCTGGGCATCGGTCAGCGGGTGGTGAGCAATGACATTGTGTATCACCTATTTTGTATTTGTATGTTATTTTGTCATTATTATTGTTTATTATTATTATTATTATTATTATTATTATTATTATTATTGTTGTTATTGTTGTTGTTGTTGTTGTTGTTGTTGTTGTTGTTGTTGTTGTTATTGTTATTATTGTTATTAATAATAATAATCTTCCTCTGCTGTCCTATTAAACTCCCTTTATCTCATCCCACGGGTTTTCCTTTTTTTTTTTTTCCCTTATTTNCATGGGTTTTATTTTTATTTTTTTTCCCTGATTCTCTCCCCCATCCCACCAGGAAGGGGGGGAGGGTGAGCAAGCAGCTGTGTGGTGCTTAATTGCCAACTGGGGTTAAACCATGACACCATATAAATAAATGTCCTTATAAATCAGTGTCCATATATAGAAAAATCCATCCTCACCAGGAAACAGAGAAGGTGGAAAGCCTGGCTGTGGCTATGTTACCAGGAATTTCTGGTACAGGGAAATTCCCTAGTGTAGAGAGCATCTCCAGCATTGTTGTAAATGCCTGTGATGAGCTTAGGGGGGTGAATGTGCTTTTAAGATCCAAGTTATTTTCAGAAGGAGTGAGCAATGAACAAAAGATTCACGACTGCACACAAAAGAATGGTACTTTATAAATGAACAGGTGTCTCTGCATGCTAATCTTGGAAGTCTCACATGGCCTCATGCTATTTTTCCTGCCAGAAGAGTTAATGCTATGCATTTCATTGCCTCTGATCTGAAGATTTTGGAGTATTTTATTTTTCACATGCCGAGTTACCTTTGTGTAGTTTTAAAATGTGTAAATAATTCATTGCTTAGATGACATAATGAGGGTATCACTGATGACATGAAGATGCTGCACAAATATGAGTAAAGGTTTATCAAACTATGGAAGTGCCAGCTGCACTTGGTTGAAGTGCTAGATAGTTTGTGACAGGCTTTTTTTAGAAAAGACTTTAGGGTTTTTTCTTCATAGACCTTTTACAAGTAAGTTGGAAGACTGTATGAGAAACAGGTGCTCTTAAGTATGATGTGCACCAGGAGAGAAAATGTGAGTTGACAAATAACCAATTTAATTTCTATTTTAATTCATAATAGATAACACCAACAATCCATGGCTATTCTTTTTGTGCTAATAGTTATTCCTCTGAATGGCATTTGTAAACACATAGAATAGTCTGCACAAGAACAATGAAATCTAAAAGCATACAGGTATAAATTAGGGTGTTTTCATAAATGAAAACTCGCTTAGAAAATTGTTTCATTTTTTTTTGTTTCTAGAGAATATTTTCTTCTTCCTGCTTCTCCCTGTTCTGTTTTCATCTTCCCTGGTATATCTCCCTCCTGTTGCTATCTCTTTTTGTTTGTGACCAAATCCAGTATTGCAACCTGTCTTTAGTCCTGGTAGTTTTGTTCAGCCATGACTCTGAGTTAAATAGTGAATGGTGTAGTGATGCCTGTGGAAAGTCATATGCCTCTGGTCGTCTGATTTGGGGTTATAGGTTTTGGCATGGATGGTTCTGATGGGGCCAAAATAACAATCTCACAGTTTAATCCAAAGATGAAATTTTCTATTACGTGCCAAAATATGCCTCTGTGCTCCTGCAAAAAAATCACATTATGTGAAGGTAAAAATAAAAACTAATAAACACTTTTAATTGGTAACACAACAGTGAAACATGTTTCATCTCACCTTGAAAGACAGGTACTAAGACAGTATAAATCTGAAAATAGGGTTGTCCCCAATGAAATCAGCACAAATTATTCATAAGAAACTCCAGATTCAAGACAGAGGTTGAATCCAGTGGTACTGCGGCATGTATTCAGTGCAAAAATGGAGGCCGTTCTTCACAGTGCTCACCATGGGTTTACTTCACCCCAGTTCATGGAAGCAGCATGTGTCTTCTCTTCCACTGCCTGGCTGTATTGACCACTCCTTCAGTATCAAACTCTTCACCCAGTAAGCAACAGGTCCCAGGGTTCACGTGCCTCCAGAATGGGAAGATGTGGTAGTTTTCTGACCCTTCAATCTGTTTCGGTTTTTTTCTTTGCATTTTTTCTTTCTTGCATTTTTCCTGGGATCCATGACTCGAAAGAGACAGAGTTGAGACCATGATATTTCAAATTAAATTTACCACACATTTTTCACCTTAAAACGATGATAATAGAATTGAAATTAAACTAAGTACTTGCATTTAACTAGTAAAAGTGCAACGAGATTCAAATGAAACAAAACAAAATATGTAGTGGGGATAACGGGATTATGTATCTAATACTCACTTCATGATTATGTAAACATGATTAACTCAGCCCACATATGTGCCTAACTGACACATACTAAATCATCTGTAAACAACATGTACTGTTACTTGTCTGTCTCTTCCTACCAGAGAAAATTTTATTAATGGCAACAACTACAAGATAATAATGGCTAATTATTCTTCCACAAATACTGATTCAGAGATGCGTGTGAAACAACAAAAGGCTCATTTGTTCGTATCTTATTTAAGTTAGAAGGCTTTCTCTTGAAGAAGACGTTTTTTGTTTAGCCTGCCCTGATCAAAAGTCCCAAAGTTTTCACTTCAAATAGTGACTGTTGTTGATTCCTTGATGAGAACACTTAGTAAGGGGGTCCTGTGGGAGAAGATTCTGCAGGTCAACATCTTGCCAGGAGCTGTAGCCTGAAAATTAAGAAAACTCATTTAAGGACAGCCAGAATCCCATTTTCTCTAATATTAAATACAGACTAATGTTATTCTATAACATTATATGTGAAATATTTGTTCATGAACATCAGAAAATAAATCGTTTGTGCTACTTTGGGGAGAGCTATTTGGAGAAAGGAAAAAAATCACATTGCAGCTAAACACAAGTCCTGTTTCTATTACTGGTAACTATGTTATTTCTGAAACATGGGGATATGACTCACAGATATATGCTGTTCAGACAATAATATATATTAGTAGACAATACAGTAAAGCACAACTTTCTCCTCTGGTAACCATGTAAGTCTCTCCAGCTTACTGTTTGTTTCATGATATCCAAGTGAAATAATATCAGGGTGAAAGCTAAGATACAAATCCATCTGGATTCAGTCATTTATAAATCCGGTATGCAGGAACAGCTTCAAGAAGAGCCAGGTTCCTACTGTCAACATTTTGTGATCCTTCTACCATGAACAAAACCCAGGTTTATACAATCTATTACTGTTTGTAATGCAGTCTGCATTCTCTAAAGGGGGAAAAAAA
>VZTL01005997.1:0-12617 GCA_013400535.1 Scopus umbretta | reverse complement strand
ATCAACACTCCCACCCAGCTTGGTGTCATCTGCAGACTTGCTGAGGGTGCACTCAATCTCCCCACCCAGATCATTGATAAAGATATTAAACAAGGCTGGCCCCAAAACAGAGCCCTGGGGAACACCACTTTTGACTGGCTGCCAACTGGATTGAACACCATTCACCAGAACTCTCTGGGCTTGGCTATCTTGCCACATTTTCACCCAGCAAAGAGTTCACCTGCCCAAGCCATGAGCTGCCAGCTTCTCTAGGAGAATGCTGTGGGAGACACTATCAAAGTTTTTACCAAAGTCCAGGCAGATAACATCCACAGCCTTTTCCTCATCCACTAGGCAGCTCACCTAGTCATAGAAGGAGATCAGGTTGGTCAAGCAGGACCTGCCTTTTATGAACCCATGCTGGCAGGGCCTGATTCATCTATATGGAAATACCCTTCAGCCAAAGGCTGCACCAGTATTTTTGCAGAAGTGTTTCACTCTACTAATTTCTGTAGAACTTTTCAATAAGTTAGGTTTTAGTTGCTGTGAGCAAAGTTTGAGGAAGAATGCTGACCTTCCTAGAATGAGAATGACCAGAAGAAATTGAAAGATTTATCCAAAGCTGACACTGATAAATCTATGAATAGAACATGAACTTGTCATTCAATGTTTTTTGGCATGCCCTGGCTTGTTTTATAGTTTTAAACTCTTCATACAGCCCCATTTTCTCAAATACTAAAGAATGAAAAAACTCACAGAAGTAGTGAGGGAGGACGAGCATCCACCATGAAAAATTCTACTTAACTTTTTACATATCCTTAGGCTATGCATTAGAAGCAGCCTTTGAAGGGTTGCTGTGAAGTGGCTTTCTGATTTTTTCTGAAAATGTCTTTATGACCTGTAGAAATATTGACAAAAATCTTGAATTGAAGACCAGATCCAAAGAAGATAGAGAGCTTGTGTTCAAACAGCAAAGCTGAGCAATGCCACCTGCATTACCATGGATACTCCAAAAAGAGATGTTCTTCCTGTTCCTTACAGTTCACTGAAGCTGCTGCAGACTAACTCTCTGTATCAGGAGGTGGTTACCACCCTGTCCTCTCTTCCCAGTTCTTACACTTCTTTCCAACACAACAAGAAACACATGCTGAGTGCCATTTGAATTGTCATTGTCCTGTTACATCTTTGTCCTAAGAAAATCAGTAGAAGACATCAATGAGCAACTTTCATAATAGATGAAGGCTTGAAAGGGGTGGATGTTTGTGCATCACTCATGTAAAACAAGCAGTATGGCACATGGAAGGATGAAGTGGAGGTAGACAGTGTAGGGAAAGGAGAGGTGTTGCAAGTGGTGAGGAAGCCACATATGTGTCTGTCCATCACAGTTGTTAATAGTGCTGGGCCATGTTGTCCATATTGCTAAAGTTACCACAGTTTTTGCCACTTGTTCATGGGGATAATTATGCACCAGCTAATTGATTTTGCTGTCAGCTGTAAATAAGTTACAAAAGCAATAGACAACAGCATCACGTAATAAAGTAATGATCAGTCCCTCCAGTTAAAATTGCATGAAATTGTCCTGGCATCACTTTTTAATATGCTGCCTGATTTAGGCAATATATCTTGATATATTGAATCCTTGTTGAGTCACAAAATAATATCTCTGCAAGAAAGCTGTAGAGGTTGCTAAGGATTATGTTGTTGAGGCTGATGGAGCTAACTTCTGACAGTTCCCAAATGAGCACCTCTAATATATTGTATAGCCATTATTAAATTAACAACATATGCCTTGAGACTCCTATTTGCTAATAATTTCTACTTGCTTGCCTTTTTACCAGCAGTAGTTCTTAATAGATAATGAAGGTTGGAAAGATGCAATAGAAGGTATTGCAAGGCCTGGAGAAACCCAAACTTCTCTCAACAAAATCAACAGCAGTTCTGAGTGCACATCACAGAGAGCAACAGGACATGGTGACCTGATTGGAAGGTCACCTTGCAGTCAGTAAGTTTTGGGTGGATATTACTTTGTTAAAAAAACAAATTTCTTATAGACTAAGCTATAGTCAGAAGTGTTTACAACACAAATATGACAACACTTTGATACAAAAAAGTCCGTTCTCCTCATGAAACAATTTGGAGAAACTGATTGTAGTACAAAAAAAACTGGCTTTGTAGTTGCATAATTAGGTACCCTGGCCAAATCTCATCTATACCACATTTCGGTAGAAGTATTAGTTACCATTTCAATGGTGTTTCTGAAAAGACATCACAAATCCTACCCCAAGTATGAGAGGAAAACAAAAAAAGTTAGTTTCTGTAACAAAAAGATAAGGAATGAGAACTATGAAATAAAGTTGATCCAAATAAACTTAAGAACTGTAAAGTTAAGCTCATTTACTTTAGCACATATCTATAATTAGGTATGCAAGAGTTCTGTGTCATTATTGATATGCTTAATGTTTGATCCATGCTGCAATGTACTGAAATGAGTCTTTCAGATTTTGGTCCTCTAATTTATTTCTTGTGCGCAATTTCCCTCCATTCCAGTAAGTAATGTAACATAGCAGCTCATTTGGGTGACTTTACATTTTTCCAGAGTGGATATTCCTCAGGTCAGCTTCTCTCTCCAGGGAAATTCTTGTACCAAAGTCTGCTTTGGCATTTGCTAGAAAAGGGGTAGGTAGATGCAGCATTTAACTTTGGAGTGAACATGGAAATTTTCCTTGGGAAAAAAAAAAAAAATAATAATTGGGAAATATAGACATTATCCTTGGGAACATAGTCCAATTTAGAAAATCACTGTATGATACATAGCATACCGTAAACTTGGTTTTCTTGGTCAGTTTTTGCACATGACATCCCTTACTAATAACATAAGAAGCCCTTGCAAGTAAGTGAAATACTACAAATTGCAACATATAGATATCTCCTACAGCTTTACACAATTTTTCAGGTCAGTTTAGGTCTGGTCCAAGGTGAGTTCAGATGAGTTTAGCATATCATAGGGTAAACAGAAACAGGAGGAGGAGGTAACTGCATAAAAAAGCTGGTCTTTGTGTTAGATAATGAGCATAGCAACACCACAAACAGGAATCTTGATTGCAGCAACAGCAGCGTAAGATCCAGTTGAAACCTGCATGGTTGTCAGGCAGAGAGATTAAAACTCTGTAGTCAGACACACAGAAGAGGAAGGAAAACAGAACAGATATTTTCCTCAGTGTATTTTCCTTGGTGCTTCTTATTTGGTGATAGGATTTTAAGGTTACCTTGTGAACCTGCCTTTTCCAGTTACTGAAGGCTCTGAAGAATCAATGGCGCTTGATGGTGCACCATAAATAGATCAGTTATTACAAATTTTGTTAATGAGTTGTCACAAATTTTGTTAGAAGAAAATTTCTCCTGGTTTAAACAATAATTTGCTTATTTTTAGTGTCTCTTTCCTCAATGAAAATTGAGCAGTGATCCTTTGAAGGCCATGGCTCAATTCTTTTAGAGCTCTTTCACTCTGAAAACAATTTAAAGGGAAAATAATTGAATGCAGTGATGAATGGATTTAAAATGCAAAAACCATAAGGATTTTATGTACTTAAAATCATCTGGCCAAATAAATGTGATTAACAATCAACATCTGTTCAGGAATGAAGTACTGACAGGGATTTCAGGTGTTCACTAGTGGGCAGCACTAATGCACCTAAAGCTAAAAGCACACACCCAAAACTAAACACGTTAACAGTGGAATAGTAAAAATATATTCTTTTTACATAGGGATTTTTGTTTATCAACATTACTGCTGTAAGCTTAGTATAAGCATACATTTTATATGATAGGAAAAGTAGATGCACAGTCTTTGAAGGCAAAGATTAGATATGTTACTCTCAAATATTATTCCATGAATTTAAGAAACATTTTTATTGCAGATCCAACAAAAAGGGAGAGGGGGGATGAGCTGAAATTATGATGGATAGTATGGATATTGTGTGAGGATTTCACCTAGGATAGGTAAGGATAAAGATTATAGCTATACTTCTGTTTAGCTAAATCTTGAAAAGTAACAAAGATCCTTTATGCACTACACACATGAAAAAAATCAAGGCTATTTAGGAATGCATAAGCTACATGCCTTACCAGGTATCAGCATGCAGAAGGGAGGGTTTAACTGAAAGCTAAATCTCAATGTAAGAGGCTGGCTATTGCCTGGGAGCTGTCTGTCTGTTTGCCACACAAGTGTGTAAAGAGGTACCTTTATATGCTGCCAGTGACTGTACATAGCACAAAGTGCATCAGTACCCCTGAGAGTCCTACATGACTTCTTTTCTTGTTTCCCATTCCCAATATGTCCATTGCGGCTTGCTTGAAGAATTGTCTTCTTTTGTTCCTTAAATTGCCTAATGTTTCTTATGGGGAAAAAAATAACACAAGGATACCTACTTGTATTTTATATAGATTCGTATTTTCTTTGCACAGATCAAGTACTCAAGCAGATTTAGACAGTCTACAGGGAAAGGTGAATTTCTGCCCTTACTGCCTGTAGTCTGTACAGAAGCAGTGTCATAAACACCATGAAGCTCACAGAACTGGTGGACTAATAGGAACTGTATCTTTTTTTACTATTTGTGAATTTCTTCTCTTGAGAGATGAGAGTTAAAAAAAAAAAAGTGAATAAAACTGTCAGTGTTCATCTTATGTACACTTCTTTATTCCTATCTTCAGGGCCTAGGATATCCTGAATGCCAAAGCATGGCAGCTGCCAGGGAAAGGAACATTTTACTTTTTTAAGCCTAGTTCTTGGACACCTCAAATGAAAGCTAGAACCACTGGATTTTGTGAGAAGCAGCTGAAGCCCATTCAGCTGCAGAAATGGTTAGAAATTTTCCAGGGAACAACCTCTTGTCTGAAAACATTGATAATTAAGTTCTGCAAAGTTTAGACAGAAGTAGGTCCCAGGCTCACCAGCAAAGTCTGAATCTCTTGACTCTCACATAGTGAAGAACACTCAAGTTCAAAATATTACATGTCTTAATGCAGGCAAGTGCCAAAATAAGAAGACTAGGTTCTTTCAGGTCCTGTTGGAAATGCCATAATTCATTTTCCTCTGCTGATGTAATTTCTTTTTGTGTAGCTAACTATTCACAGGATCAAGGAAAATCAGTTTTAGAGTCCAACATTATCTGTGGAGGGAAGAAAAAGCAGCTCTGACATGATATTGAAACCATATTGAGTTGGGTTAAGAAGATATATGTGTAAATGATAGTCAATTTAATGTGGCAAGACAACTGGGACCTTCTAGAAAGAGAATGCAACTATTTCTGTAAGAATACTTTAAGTTTTTAGCTATTGTAAAACATACCTGTAGTAAATTAATTTCAATAACATATTTGTACAGTAACTTGTTAGAGTATGAACCAAGAGATCATTTTAAATTTACTGTCACATTATTTCCATAATATTTTTAGTTCTGTTTTTCTCTATGAGCTGATAATCACAATGTTGTGTAGGAGTAAATGTACAATAAAAAAAAAAATATTTTAGATGTCTTCATTTGATTTTTTTAAATGTTACATTTTGATTTTTTAAAAATTATTAAACCATTTCCTTAGCACCAGAATAAATGGTACTTGAAGATTAAATTGCTAAAACCCACTGCAATATGTTGAACAGTAACTTAGGCCTTACTGTCAGTTCTTTGAATTTTCCATGTAAAATCAACTTAATGCCTGTTAAAAGAAAATAGAGCATTATGTATCAGAGGGAAATGGCCTCTGGGAAAATATTATTCATGCTTTCACCATGTGTCCTACTATTACTTGGCCTATTAAAGGTGAAGAAAATATATCTCATCTTTCCATTTTCCTGTCATACCATTCAGAAATGAGGCATGCATGCAGTACTTTATTTTGTCTCAGAAAGGTCATTTTATTTCAAAGTTGTTTTTTCTTATGCATTTGAAAATATTTTTGAGCAACAAATCATTTCAGAGGAAAAATTAAAGAAAATAAAAATGAAAAGAATATTCCTTCCATAAATCACAAAATTCTATTGAAATTTTAGCTTGCATTCCAGTAGTCAGGTTCCTGAAGTACTGGAAAATGCAATAGGAATGGCTGAGGACCGGTACAAGCTAAAATTAAAGTTAAAACTCATAACAAACAGAAATAAAATGGAGCTGCAGAAAGGATGCAAAAGCTCAGGGGATATTTTCTCAGTCTTTCTGTAGGACCTAATCTAACCTTTAAGGAACACATAGGGGTTTAAACATTCATATTTGGTTTGTATGTGCAACATTGGCTGGCTCTGAAATGGGAATCCATTCCAATGAAAAGCCAAGAAGTTTTACCATCAAGTGAATGTATTTAAGTAGAGTAGATTTCTAGAAAAGACCCGCTTTGTGAGAAAGAAAACTACTCTTTTTCTATTCCAGGCTAGCTCCTTAAAAACTCAGATGTCAGCGACTCATCAAAGTGACAGGGTCCTGCCAGCCTGAGTGACCAAGAGGCAGAGATTTAGGCACTAAGGTTCCTGACCGCTGCTCCCCCTCACAGCCCCACAGGCAAGGGGGCACTGAGCCTACTCCTTGATCCCCCTATGCTCCTCCAGAGGCTGGGCTACTTGGCTGCTCCTCCATCTCTGCCCTTTTTATGTTCTACTTGTCTTTTATTTATTCTGCAAAGCTAACAGCTGAAAGGGAAAAAAATCATTTTGCAGATAGTCTGCAATTCTCAATCAGAAAATCATTGCTCATTGTGAGGGGAAAAAAAGGTGGAGTCCTTTGAGAGGCACCTATTTAATAACCGGTTTCTTTCACAATTCTTTATTAGAGGATGATTTTCAGTAGACATTCTTTCGGATTGGTGAAAGCAGAAATTACAAACAAAAGCTAATACTAAACTCAGAGAAATCAAAGGGGAAGAGGTATAGAAAGTCTATTAGGAAAAATAAAGACTCTGGAGAAAAATTGCAAGGCTAGCCGGTAAGAGAGGGTTTTTTACATACACTGTGAAAAAAAAAGGGAATTTTTGCAAGGATAGGTGACAGAAGCCTTGTAAGAATGAGCCCAAAGAGAAATAAGAAGACTAACACAAGCAGTGTGTCCAACAAAATATTCCCCAAACATGACAGCATGTTCAGCTAGGCTTGGACATGGAGGGGAATCTCCCATATGAGGTCTGCTCTGCAAGAAAGCAGAAAATACAAAAGGAAAGAACTACGAGTCTTACAGCGGCTCCTGTCATTGAAACGACCAGTGACAGATTTGGTGCGGATTCATTTCTGGTTAAAGATAGTTAATTTGATATAAAAAGAGAATATGAAAGCATCTATATTTCTGAACTGGATTGGAAAAGAAAGACAATGTATTCCTACTGTGTCGGATAATAAAGTACTTTCCTATCTTTCAGTCACCATCAGGAAAGTAAGGTGATATCTGCTCTGGATATCTCAAGTTCAGGTAACTGGTACTTGAGGTCCAAGTTGTTGTATGAAGAAATAGGTAACTCACTGTTAATTTTTAATTACCTTAAAGAACTTGGCAGTTCCAAAGTCTGGATATCCACTAAAGTTATAGCAATATTAATAAAGGCCAGTGGGGTGATTCAGAGTTACCACAGGCTATATTGTCTTTTACATCAATCCACAGAAAGATGATAGGAAAATTGACAGAATTTTTATTTTGTATAGGACTGTTCCACAAGAATTTATTAATGCTCATGAGCAAGATCTTAAAGAGCAGAGATATCATCAAAGAAAATTGCTTTCATTCTTTGACGAGGTTACAAATTTTTCAGTAAAGGTGACTAATAAAGGTAGTCTAGAAGTGACATAAAATTTTGTACAGGTTTTGAACTACTGTGACATTCTGGTTAAAAGAGTACACCATACACTCACAATAAGGTGTAAATGAATTAACAACTGGCAGAGAGAGAAAAGGTCAGTGGCAAATCACCATTATTTGAGGGCTTCTTTGTAGGTTCTTCAGGGATTGTCTGTGAAATTAGTTGAATTTCATATCTGCATTAATGATATTGAGACAAAATCACAGACAATGAAGTACACAGGTAAGAGGAATGCTTAGATGATAAAAGAAGAAGAGAAATGACAACCATATAGTATATTCTGGTTACTTTTTTATGGTCAGCAGGTTCTTCTTACAAGATATGTTTTAAAAAATATTAATGAAAAATAATAAGAAAAAAAATTAGCATAAGCCTACCTGGCTCTAGGCTAGGATTCTGTTTTCGTCCGCAAAATGTGCTAAAATGATTCTGTAGGATATATGTATATAGGGGAGCACAGTATCTCTGCAACACAACAGTACTTAGACCAACATTAAGACACTGTATGCTTTCCATAATGTATATTTATATTCATTAAGACCATGTATATAAATATATGCATGTATCCATGTGTATGTAAATATATGATTATTAAACAGATTATTATTAACGGTCATGCATAATTACTCAGTAAAAAGAAACTATGCAATACTAGAGGAATCTCTAATATGGTGGGCTGATGTATAAGAACAACTGTTGTGTAGAAATTTAATCAAGACATATTTAAATGAGAAGTTCAGCAAAATTTCTTAACAGGGAGAACAATTTTTCTACTGAATCAAACAAGTACTATCTCTACATATCTTCAGATCAAGACCAAGTGCCTTTAGAAAAGATTTACTTTAGTTAAATGGGCGTTAATGGAGTTTGATACAGGTGAAATACAATTGTCTGATATACAGGAGGTCAAACTATATGATCTAATGGCTTTTGCAGTAACTCAAATGGAAAATAAAACAAACTCAAACCCAAAACCGTATGACTTAGAGGTGATCTTGATCAAGTCCACAGTATATAGTAAAAAAATCTTAAAAGGCAGCATAAATTAACTATAACATAACCACACATTGAGAGTGGAATCAATGTTCTCATAGACTATACTAATAAAAAAACCAAGGCACAGCCCTAAGCAATGACATGATACATTGCTTAATTACTAGCACACCTGCTGTCATGGTTTAGCTTTTTAGTATTGTTATAGCCTCTTTAAAACAGTGCCAGGCACAGTTCAAGAGACGTCATGTGACCAGCACTGTTCCCAACAGGGCAGTATGACTGCAGCCACAATCTTTCCACAGAGAAGTATTTAGGTGGGTAGAAATGAGACATTTACTGTCACTTGTCCTTGGGGCCAAAGAACACCAGGGTTTTTTGAGTACTATAGCCTAGCCTGGCTTTTAATTTTATCTGGGACTCCGAGTTGAATGGGAAAAGGTGATTGTTCACCAAAGCTCCCATTAATTGAAGGCTCCCATGTACATCACTGAGGTAACGTCTCTTCCAGATGTTCACATCAAGCATTTTACATCTTTTAGGTAACTGACAAAGCTTACTCAAATTAGACAAATCAGAGCGGCTACTCTGGTTTTTTGGAGTCGCTCTCCAGAAAGACAGTAAATCATGAGCACTGCTAATCTCCCAGAAGCTATTTTTATAGAGCAACATATCTTGATTTTACTTACCAGCTTTGTATGCATTTACCTTTATTTTCTTATATCATCGTGAATCCTGGATGAGGAAAAACTCAGACTACAGAAATGCCCTACAGAAATTTGTCCTGGGTGCTCTTCCAGGAGGCACTCCTAGAGTTCATTTCCATAGAAATACTGTTAAAGTGTCAGAGAGGAGTTTACAGAACCTGAAATTCTTCATCTCCCTCCTCACTTTCATCCAGTAATCCTGTGTTTATATGAGGGATGGACTTGAAGTGCTTGTCTGCCTGGGTGTAATCTCAGCCCAGATCACCCCCCTTCTCTGTCACCATGACATCAGAGGGATGAATTCTTGGTCCCATCTGTTGGAGCAGTACACCTGCATGTATGGTATATATCCTGCACATTAACTTGTCCAGGAATGCACAAATCTTTGTAGTGTCTTGAAGAGTAAAGCTGGGCAGGGGAAAGACTTGGCAAAAATCTCAAGGCAATATTTCCTTAGAGGTGAAGTATGCACCATGAGTCTTCCTCATTCCCACCTGCGTGCAGTCATCATTGGGTAAAAAAGTGAAAACTTTTCTGCATCATTTCACATTTAGTTACAGTTTTCTGGTTTTTTATACAGCTCTTTTCAGTTTAGTTGGACTGGTTTGTATAACAAAAAAGAACATAAAATTAATTTCTACTTCATAAAGTTTAGCTGCCAATCCAGAATGATAATGAACGAATCAAAACCATGTTACTTAGACATTTTAGTATGAGTTCATTTTCCCTATATCAGTGAAGTAAATTGAGTGGAGGAGATAATAAAAATTTAAACAATCTTAGAAACTCAAATAACTTTTTAGAATAGGATGAAATGTTTAAAAATTAAGTTTTAAAGATGGAGTCATGGGAGGATGTTATACCTTATGAAAATTATGTTAAAAATAAAGCACTTGAGTATCTGTTGAAAAAAAAAAATCTTGATTAAGAACCAGTAGCAGATGGAACCATTTATTCACTCAAGACATTACACATTCATTCATGGAGACACAGATGCTACTCAGTCTGATGGGTTGTACATTAGTGCTAAGTTAATTAAAATAGATTTAAACATTACTTTTTTCTCCTGTTTAAAAACGTGTTGTTGAGTTTAAAATCATGAACCTAGTTCAATGAGTGCAAAAGGTGACTGAAAAACATTGCTACTCAGCACTATGCTTCTTTTTGGATAGCAGACACAAACCCATTTGTAAAGTATTAGTCAAATAGCAATTCTCATACAAGTAAAAGTTGTAATAATATGCTACTATTTGTCTAAGTTACACATTAATAAAGAAAAAAAATATTTAAAAAATAAATTGTCACCTTCTTAGATTATATACTTTAATAATCACTTTTTACTGATGGAGAGTTATACACAGTTTATTGAATTTCATATTTCAAAGGTATCAATGCAATGCCACAATGTTTAGCTTTTATGCAGAGAAGAACATTTAGATCAAAACAGGAGTGGATGTCTATTGATCTTTGTAATACATGAGAGTTTTACTAAAAATATAAGATGTTATCAGTGTCTTACTTTCATTTAAAAAAATAAAGTAAAATCTTAACTTTTTTAGTATATGGTGGAAAAAAGGGCAGAACTGGGAAAACTCAGAGATTTGAAAATACAAGAATATAATGTGTTTATACATAGGAATCGTGTTTATTTTAGTCACAGGGGATGGTTTATAATTTTTGAAATCATTAATTCACATATGGTGCCCAAAATATGAATAATTAAAGTTGGATTAAATTTCTCATTTAAATTGAGTTTAATTTGTAATTGTCATTAAAAGTAATTTGGAGTCTTAAAATAAAAATTCTGAATCTTCCTGTTTATTTACACTTGATTCTTGCAAAATTTCTATAAATAGATTGAAAAAAAATCAGATTTCTTATACACTACCTTCTCATTTAACTTAACATTACTTTTACTTTGCTAGGATTTCTAGATCACATAATTTATTTTCCTTAAGTAGTCAGAAAAGCACCAGCTATTAATACAAACTAGTTAGACTCTCAATTTGGTGCAATGTTGGAAAAATCATGTTGAAAATCAGCCCCGTTTTCCTTTCCAGTTTAAAGCATTTGCCATGGAGGGTAGTGATCAACCTGACACCAAGTAGAGACAGCTGAGGAAGATCCATGACTATAGATAAACAAAAAAAATAGGTATTTTAACTTGTTCTTGCTGAGGAGCAAAGAGGGTGGCAGTCAACAACTGCTTGTAAGCAGTTATGAAGCTACCTAAGGCTGCCAGCTAATCACTGGTGCTTCTGCATTATGAGTGAGGGAAGGAGAGCTCTGCTTCTCTTCTTTGGCCAAGAACCTGTGGTCCCAGTTAATCAATGTCTAGGCCTACATCAACAACACCTCAACACAAAGCAAACCACTGAAAAAAAAATAATTTACATATGACCCAGGTTTCATACTCTCCCAACTATTTAACCTCAGAAGATATTATTAGTATATCTAATAATAATTTCCAGACTAACAAGGGGCGTTGATGAAGAGCAGTGATTGTCCTTCTAAGGATAATTTGATTGCTGCTTTGTTTTCTTCAAGTGAAACAAGAGCTCTGAGTATCGTATATGCTGCTAGCACAATCTCAGTTAAGTGAAACCTATTATAGAATCATGAGTCATTATGTTTAACTTCCTGCTGAAAATAGATGGAACATTTTGAATTGTATGTATAGAACAATTTTCCTCATACATATCAGGAATATAGGAAATCTATATACTTCATTATTTCAGGCGATGTTTTTTATTTTATAGATCCATATTTTTTCTCATTAAGATAACGTATATACTGCCTTTGGAATATCAGACAGTGAAAAGGAGAAGAAAGCCTTTAAAGATAAACACATCATTAAAATAAAACCGAACAGAAATCCCTTTGGTTGTATACCTAAACTATGCAATTACGCCATTAGCTTGTTGTGATGGTTATTTCTTGGAAGTCTGTAATACAGATCCTGTGGGTATAATATTACAGGATCTAGAGACATTTAGCACTATGTTTTTTTAATCAATGCATCTAATAAAAAACATCAAGGCAATGAGAAAAATGTTTTAGGTATTACCATCAAGGAAGGCTAATGTGTCATAGATTCATAGAATCATTA